>JAQFZB010000038.1:0-58994 GCA_034695165.1 Desoria trispinata
AAATCTACGATTCATAAATACCTAAATCTTCATTAAACCAGAGCATTTAATTCCATCTCCTAGTCACATCACAAACAGACACATATAAATATTAAGCTTAATTCTCAATCCCCTTGACTGAGCATCGAACAGGAATATCCCAAACCACAAGTTTAAACCGTCATGAATTTGTATGTTGCTTAACTTAAACCTGCATCATGTTATTAAAGAATTACAGAAACAGCATCGAACCGACCTAGTTTAGTTCAGATTTAGACAAGCAAAAACTGAACTTTTAGTGTGTATGCGTTTAGGCTTTGATAATTATTCATCTCATTATCAAAAACAGAGAAGACACGTAAGTTCATCAAAAGATTTGTACTCTATGATGCGTCGGATAAAATAATATTGAATGATAATGATATATACTATAATAGGGTTTTTATAAATTTAAATATGTATTTATGGGGGGCAATCATGAGTAGATTTTGTTAGATACGAAAGACTAGAGGAGTGTGATGTGTGATATTACTTTTACTTTTGTTGATAACGATAGTAGTAATTTGTGAAAAATATCAGCATCAGCGTAAATAGTCCTATTCAAAAGTTCAATAAATCAATATTATTTTTCAATTGAGAAAAGATTTTCTGAAATATTTAATGAAATATCTATATATAATTTATTTCTAAACAATTTTCTTGAAGGTAATTGATGAAAAATAATAGTAATAAATTAAGTTATTGGCCATTAATGAGTTTATGGAACAATATTATATAATAGGAAAATATGGAACCATATGTACATGGATCTTGTGCAACAGGTGCCAGCATCCCTTTGGACTTTCTCTCCACATTATTCACATCATCACTTTTTTCATGGGTTCAATTCAGGTGTTGAAAAGTGTGTGAACTTGTTTATTGCGTCATAGTAACTCCATAAGTTTGAACTTATTGGATATCCAGTTAGGATCATGATCGTGTAATTAAGAGTTCTCATTACGATGTTATGATTTAATGTTGCTATCCCAGAGAAGCAGTCATTTATACTAATACTTCAAGACTCAAGAACAGAGAAGAGAGAGATCTCTTCAGTCAAGAAAAGACTTCCCCAATAATAATCTCAAAGTTAAGCATTGCTCTGTTGCTCTACTCTGCTCTTGGTTTTATTACACAATAGTTACAAGCAAAGACGAGGTCTCTTTTACGTAATATACCAGTAATAGACTACGTATTATTTCACAACATGTGTCCGGGTGAAAAAAAGTTATGCGGCGCTAACACAAACTTATATCTTTACTTATAGAGGTTTCTCCGTAGTAAATCCTTAATTTATTGTGGTGGTTTTATAGCATAAAATATTGTACTATATATATACTTTGATAGATACATGTGGTTATTGGTGAGGTACAATCAGTACAAAGTACAAAAGTAATACTAGTGTACTAGGGCTATGTATTTAGGTGCTCTTCTTGGGCAAAAATTGCAGTACTGAGAATTGCCAATGTGTAAAGTAAATAGAAAAAGAAATAGTTTCAAGGTGCTTCCCTAATAATATTACAACCAGCTCTGTTAAAAGGTAAATTGTTATATATGAGTTACTTGAATCCAAAATAAACTGACCAATATTTATCATAAAGTATATATCTATCTATACTTAAATCCCCACACCATATTACTTCCTTTCTGCAATAACTTAATTCCTATAGTATATGCAATTTTATCCAGAGTTTAACTTGTGTATATTGCAGGACCTTATTACGGTAAAATTGAAAACTATTCTAGAATTGTTTAATTAAATAGTCAATTGTAAAGTTCGTTAGAATCTATATTGTTAACTAATTAACTATAAACTTTCATTAAAACGATTTTATTACCTTATAAATGCAAAACTAGATATTCATACAAAAATCATAGTATATACATCTCTGTGCAAAAATCATATACATCTGTGTCATTTAAGGTTGGAATCCATAGATTTGTTTTTATTAATAACAAAACAACATGTACATACGAAATAAGTTTATTGCACATTGCATAATTTTACAAATAAAGTAAGTAAAAATTATAACAATCAATCTTAAAATACGAATGCATTTGATATGCACATAATAAGACCAAACAATATCGGGATATTCAAATATAAGCAGGTATAGTAATTCCGGTTTAATTTCCTATGTATGAGTTAGAATTTCTTATACATCTTCAAGTGTCCTAAAAACTTTAATAAACTATGAAGCCATCATATTTTACTGATTTAAAAGTTTAATCTCACTAAAATTATAAAAGGTATCAATAATTACTTAAATGAACAATATTTTGTGGATTTATGTATGACAATTCCTTTTTTTAATTTTTCAGATAACAACGACCAGCATCAGAAAAGCAGAAGCAATCAAATCATTAATGACAGTACATCTGGAGAATTTCAAGAGGAAACTGAATTTAAAATAAGTTTATTTGTAGTTGATAGTCCTATTGAATTATAAGTCGCCATAATTCATTAATAATTGTTTTAAATCTACAAAGTCGTTAATGTACTGCTATTATTAAGTTGTTCAATCAAGCCATTGTATTTAAATTACTATAATTAATTTTTACCACTGAAATTTTATGAAGCAATTTTATTTACCACTGGTGCTAATTTATAAAGCTTATGCTTATAAGTCAATGTCAGATATGATTTAATTATTATGACCAACTAAATGATATTGTTTAATATCAAACTAAAGAGCTTATCACTAGTATTACAAACATTTGTGCTAAAACAGTCTAACCAAAGAGCCTTGACACTACGTATATTTAAAATTAAAACGTAATATAAGTACAAGTAAACATAAAATTAAAATAACAATGGAGCGGTCCAATATAAATAAATCTGTGCGGAATAAATCACATCCAAAGTCATCAAAGAGTCCAATAAAACTTTCACCCGCTCTGCCATATTCAATGTCGACAGCAACAATGCCCGGTCAAATTATGCCACCACCGAAATCCCCAGTGAAAGCTATTACCAGTAGCTTTAAGTCTACCACAACAGCAAATATGAAATCGTACACATCCTCAGCAATCATAGAATCTCAAAGGCAATTGTCATCCACCTCATCGTGTTCAACTTCAAGATCAATGAGAAGCTCGACAAAAAGTACATTGTCGTCAACGGGGTCCTCCGGCAGCCGTGGACAATTGCCATTAGAACTAATTTCCTTCGAATTAACAAATGGTAAGCGAACTTTTTTGTCTTATTTTGCTTCTATCATATAATATTTAGTATTGCATTTAGATTTACTTTAAAGAATTAATGGTAGCTCATGATTTAATATCTGATAGAATGAATTTTAATTCAGGAAATGACCATCATACAAAGCCAACCACAACTGTTAGTTGTTTTGTAAACCATTTGTCACAACTAAATTAATTATTTTTCATTTCACAAACGTTAAGATAAAACAAACTGCAGCTGTAATTTGTCCCACATTGGAATTCTGGAAAGATACAAACTTAAACACTGGAATTAGGTCAAGGTAGGAGAAAGTCATGAACAGTTCCCGGCGTGTGCCTCTCTGCCGTTTCACACTTGACAAGATGTATCCTTATTTGATTCTCCCATCATTTATGCTACATAGATAAAGTACAAAAGTACAGTATTCGTGTTTTTTGTAATGCCAGTGCATCTCATTTCACTGAACACTGAACTGAAGCATGGAAAAGGGAATAAGGTCAAATTAAATATTGTATTCATGCTTAAAAAGATTTATTTGATAACTTGAAGTTCTTTTGCGACTTTTTTTTCCTTTCTTCCCTTCATTGCTGTTAAATAGTTAAAATTAAATTAAAGAACCGTTAAACAATGCAATTAAAAAGGAATTCATCAGTAATTTTAGAGGATAAGATTCTTACACGTTTTTATGCCTTGAGTTTACTTTCTTTCTCTCTGATCTAGTGGGCTATGCCCTGACTCTGTTTATTTTCTACGTAATTTGTATAGGGAAACTGTAATTGAATTTCTTGGAAGATGAAAAGCTCGCTAGTCGTGAATCTCATTTGGAAGTTCTAAGAATTACTTTAGTTAAGAACTTTCACTGTAAACTACTACAGCTTGTCATTGAAACTCCAGGAAAACAATACTCCTCCACTTTCTCTTTCTAGAACTTTCTCCGTTGCTCTGCTTTTTTCTATGCAGCATACTATACGCCATACCTTGTAAAGTTACTAATATTAAATAAATCCATAAGTATTACATATATGCTTAAATTAAATTACATACAATGTAATTGCATAAAACTCATCAGTAGAACAATTAAAAGACAAATGTCTACAAATCAAATGAAAAATAAATGTTTCCTTTCTTCATCCTAATATGAATTGTTCTTATGAGCATTATTGCTATTTTTCATTGCCACCATAGCTCACATAGTGTATGTAGGTATTAATAGTGTAGGTATATGTACAATAGGATTTCCCTCCCGGTATCGGGTTTTCTTGGAATCACTCCGAGAGAAATCCAATCTCGTGGAAATTTCTTTGAATTTTCAGTTCTGATCCTCAGTATATTTCACAACTTGCCAGTTGCAGGCTCTCATACTCGTTTTGTGGCGTATCATAGATTTTATAGATTGTATATGCACTGTTTTACCTACATGGAAAATTTAAATGCCTGTAATTCATTGATAAATCAATTGTTGAAATCGCCAATATTGATTGTTTTAAAATATACAAGTAAAGATATTTTCATTAACACATTATAAATAAACGGTTTCATCAAATAATCAATTTTATCATTATGAAAATCATTGGGCAGAACGCAGCTTAATAATGTTGGGAAGTTATATAATCTTTGTATAATGAGTTTGATATAATCTCTGTGACAGAATCAAGGTGCATGTAAAGAAGTTGATTTTATATTTTTCTATTGAACCTTTTAAAAGAGCAGCATTTACCTATTAACATGAAAACTTAAGATTTAGAAAAGCTGCACTGAAAAAAAGTAAGGCAGGTGCAACTTGTTGAGAAAAAGTCCAAGTGTTGTTTGGTGGTGGTGATGCGATCCTTGTAAGGTCTCTCTTCCACTTGAATTTTACTTAAGAACATATGGAAGTGCAGTATTCACCAAAAATCAGATCACTTCTAAAGGAAAACATCTGAAATCTGAAACCTTTCTAACAAGTACATCAAGGAAACAGATGAATCTTCTCTTGCTCAACCATAGTCGTCGGGTTGAAGTGAAATTCTTTGAAAAGTATCAACTAACAACTGCATCTGCTCTTTTGAATTAACAAAAACTACATACAAAAATGCATCCATTATATTTCAACGAAAAATATTTATCCAGCATTTTATTTTATTTACAGCTGAATTTCAAAAATTTCAATGTCCACAAATTATTCGTGGCATGAAATCGACATATATAAAATATGCTATCAAATCAAGAATTCCCAAATTGGTTTTTTAACTTAATAGAAAATATAATTATTTCTATTTGCAATGTTTGACATTGTTCTGAATTCACAATTTGCCAAATATTTGTATAAAATAAAAAATTACTTAATTTACTAACCCCGTAATGACCTAAATTAATTTTTTTATTTCGCATTTTGCTAATACTAATTTTGTAATAACTCATTCCTCATCCCTCCTATAAATTTGTGCAATAGAACTACGAAATAAAAAAGTTGGACTCTTAAGCAAATATTTAGTAATGGAGATATGAATATTGTTGAATAATTTTCGATTTTATTGTTAATCAATTGAATATTGAGTGTATAAGAAGTTCTATGCAACATGATAGGGAATAGAAAAGTACCATTGAGCTAGGCATATACATATTTATAGCTAGTATGTGGTATTTATGTATGAGCACGATATATGGGAAAAGCCAGGAAAACTGTGAAACGGAGGAAAAGTAGGCCAAATATGTCTGTCCAGGGAAATCCAATTGTGTGATATTTTCTGCAATCATGAAAGAAGAGCACAAGGTTGTTGTACACACTGAATCCCATAAAAGCCAAGAAGGAAGAGTCATGTTTCACGAATATTTCTTTTCACTACTTTCTTTAATACAGTGCTAATCTTATAAGCTCTATTTATTATTATTTCTCCTATGCTTTCTCTTTTCACCTAGAAATCCCTAAATTTAGATTGCATATCAAAAGACCCTAATGTTAAGTTATATAAGGAAATTATCAGTATATCCTGGTAGTACGAGTACGATAAAATGAAACCGTAAAACATTTCGACTTTGTTAACGAATAATTTTAAATCTTGTGAATTTACCAAGATGTATTTGAAATTTGAATCCATAAAGGTGGAGATGAAATAAAGCACCGAGAATATAACCATTGAGTTCATCTATTATAGAATCTGACTCATTCATTGTTGATAGAAAAATGCATTTCATTTGAAGTACGAATAAGTTGAATAAGAAAGATATAATATACGGTATATCCCAATCATCCAACAAATACTTATCCAATACTATATACCTATATAGCAGTTAGTTTTATAGCGTTGCATTTTTATTTTCTCCAAAATGCATCGGGCACAGATCCAAACTGGAAAGAACATTTCTCGTGCTGATCTCATCTTGTAATAATCAACGAAAATATCAATACTATCATCCTGGGAGATTCCGTTGCTTATTTTTTTATCTGAAATGAGTCATGAACCTTATTTTTGACATGTTTTAAAGAAAAATCTATACTTTAAAACTTTTTGTAGCAAAATGTTTAGTGTTTGTAAATCAATTGTACTTGTAAATTGGCAATTTTTCAGTTAATTTCAATAGGAGCGAAGATACATGAAGGACACATTTAAATGCACATGGTTTTTTTTTTTTATTATACTCTAATTATTCTGTAGAGAATTCATTTAGCTATGCATAATTACTATATATATATATACTATCTCAGCCCACCATCTTTTGCAAGGAAAGCAATTAGTATAAGAGATAAGTTAACCCATTTACAATGCCACAGCCACACACCATACAATGTCAGTTTAAATAGAAGAGAAAAGCTGCATCCATTTACTACATTTTAAAATGTCTCTTTACATAATTAGCAATTTGTACACCTCCCGATTTAAGAACGATAATTAAGTTAACAGTAGCAAAAGTAAGTAATCAGAAACTAAACAATGAAACATAAAAAATGCGTGTTTTATTCCAATTTCAATAGGGAATTAGTAAAATGGGTTAGTAAAAGTATCTTTCTCTGTTGTGTTCTGTTGCTGACAGCTGTTTCGGTTTTCACCTTGAAATTTTAGTTTTTAGAACTACAATTTTCGTTAAAACCACGCAACCAACTGTCATTGAATTGAGTATATAGTAAATGACAGAAAAATCAATTTTAACTTTATACCCAGCAGTAGCACACCTTTCAAGGACTTTTGCTTTATACCTTTGCAAAAAGCAAAATATCAAATAGAACTCAGTAATACACTGAAGCAACCGTCTCATAATATATTTAAGCTTTATCTCTCAATAGACATGATTTGTTTGTAGTTGAAGCAAGCAGTAGGAGTAACTTGAACATCAAATAGAATGAATCTGCAAATTAATTGTAATATTGATATTAGATATAAATCTCATACGCTTTAAACAATAATGTTGGCAAAAGGTATGATTTTCTATTTACTTCTGTTATATTGTAAATTTCAAGCAAACCTCTTGTAAAATTAGATACGTATGAAATTTAATTACTAGTTTGCACCTTTAATTGGTTTAAAACTTAACAATGATAAAGTAGGGTAAGTTTGTTGAATGACATTTCCGTAAATCTTTGGAACTGCATAGAAAAGTCAATTTATGATGAATTAATGTATGACGAGTGTTCAAAAGAGTTCTTTAGTTGTCAGAAAGTTGGCTTTATGTATTGTCAAATGACCTTGTATATTTGTAAAATAAAGAATAGAAATAAAGTAAGAAATAAAACTTGCCAATGATAATAGTAATAATACGTGGAAATGTCACATAAATTGCTTTCTCCTGCTTTCAAGAACCTTATTGTTTTAGTTTATTCTTAAGTAGTTTAAGCTTTCTTCTATGTTTTACCTTTTGATACGGATATCTTTGAAACTATGTCCTTTATACTTCCAGGAATATTAATCATTAAATATCTAATAATATAATTTCAATACGCGCAACATATAGTTTGAATAATAGGAAATAGATACCAATCATTACTACTACATGCGCATATTTATTTTTAACTGAACAGAGTTTAAATTGTTTTTGATGAAATTATTTTTGTTTGTACGACGCTGTGGACACACCTACGCGTTTCATTGAATAAAAGATGCAAACTAAAATAGATTTAAAATAGACTAAAAAACTATGCATTACAAGCTAATCCTTAATTCTCTGTTTGTAATTTCAATTTGCTTCACCAATCCATATTCTTTGGAAAATAAAAACTTCCAATTATTAATCTTGTGTTTTAGTTAATTTGGGTCAAATCTTAACTGTTCGTGGAAAAAATAGCGAATAAAAATCCTTATCATATTAGAATGGCAATAAAATATTATTGAAAAATCAAAAACATAGGTGAATAATAACAAGATAATTTTTCAAAGATCTCGCAATATTTTCCAACAAGCAAACGAAAAACAACAACAACATATAAAATGTTACTACTCGATACTCCTAGAAAACAAGAGAAACAGTTTTGTTTACGTCAAAAACTGCATTTTATTTTACGTAATTTACAATTAATACAGTTTTGTTAACAATCTATGCGCAACATGTAAAAACGATAGAAGAAGCCACAACGTAAATCAGATTGAGTTGAGAGGTTAATTTCTCTTATAGTACGCCTACTTCCACAGTAATTCATGTTGATTCAAAATGAGAGAATATATGTAAATCAGTTTCTAGGAATCCAGATTTACCATGAATTCCATCTTCATCGTATCATCATATTAAATTAAAGAGGGTGAATGATTTACGAAATATTCCTCTCTCGTTCTACACTACTGCGATCAAATGAATAGCGCCAGGATTTTAAAACAACACCTACTTTCTAATCAAATCAGCGTAAACTATTTTCCACAGGGGATTGCAATGATCAGCTATCATCTTGTATTTTTTAAACATTATGCAATTATGGTTGTACATGAAGCAAAACTTCTTAAAACAGTTAACTCCTTCGCATAGCTAGTACAAACTCATCTTTTCATAGCGCAAAAGCCCAAATGATTTCATGATGAGAATTCTATGGTGTTAAGCGATGAAATTTCAGGGGGATAACCTCGTGTAAAATTGCAGCTGGTTGGTATCAACAATCCTCGCATTTGCTAAGGATAAGCGTAGTGGGTTTTGCTCGCATCGCACATATTGAAATACTAAATGCAATATATAGAGTAGTATGTAGAAGGGGCTTTTGTAATACATGAAGCCAGAAGGGAAACTCGTTAAACTCAATACACTTCTATGGTTAAGAGAAACTTGGCCTTTTTAACGGAATCAGAATAGCTTTGGCTGTCGAGTTGAAAACATCTTGTCAGGGTTGGTTACTCCTGCAACTTTTACATGTGCTGAGATAAAACAACCTAACTGTACTTTCTGGCAAGTCAACAATCTCTTATACGGATTATAAACTTTACAAAATCATAAGCTGAAATTTTTGAAATATTTTTGAAAACTATAATTTCCTTGTGTGTGTGGAAAGTTTTGAAGAAAAATCTGAAATTTCACCATTTAGGAAAAAGTATTTTGCGTGAAATTGGATAAATCTCTGCCTTATTGTTGTATACAATAATTAAGATTTTGGAGTGCCTATTATTGAAAAAGAGGAAAAGAACTGAATTGCTGGTGCATTGGAAGAGAGAGTGATAGTTTTGAGAAAAGTCTCTGGAATAATCCAGAGAGTAAAAGTTACTTTCTCCAGGAATCCTATAGATCTGCTTCCCACGTTGGGGAAAGTGAACTTGAACTTTCTCCTTTGGTGCTTTACGTAACTGTCTGATATTTACGTAAATTCTGTTGCATAGTGTAAAGAGAGAAAGTTCAGTGTACTCAAATCACACATTTAATGAATTTCTCCTCATCGAATTGAATTACAGAGAGACAGTGAGAAGAGATAAAACATTTTTAGAATCTTTTAAATGTCTTTAAAGTGTTGTCAATTTTTTTCTCTCAAGTATTTTAAAGCATCTTTCAAGTGAAATAATGAAGTCAGAGTGGTTGAAGGACTTTACCAGTAAATTTTCTGTGGAAATGTTTTTTGAAGCCGGATGACATACATTTCACCTCTAATATATAATCGGAACGCAAAAATTATTGTGTAATTTTTTTAATAGTTATATGAACAAACGCAGTAAACTGTGCATGGACTCACGGAACTGCGATACTGCTGCTGCTGTATTATAAAACAATTCTCGTTTAAGCATTTAAGAGACTGTTTCTAGGTTAAGGCTAAATCTTGGTTGTTTTGTTTTTCATACAAATTGATAATAATATTCTCCTCATCAAATAACTGTTGTAAACAAAAAGTGTTAATTTAACCCCAGGATTATATTATTATAGAAAATACAACCGCTTTATTAAGTGAATTAATAAAAATTTATCTGGAGAATATTTTTGGATCCATGCTATATTTGTTTTATTTTATTGTAATATACTGTTTTAATATAAAATCATTTTAAATGCATAAAAGTGCAATGGGAGTTCAATCGGACCACGAAAGTGGGTTTTTCGAGGGGGATGATGATGAAGTTGAGATCATTCATGAGGAAATTGTTAACCCAGCTACTTATCTTCCGATGCAGAAAGCTCTACAACAGGAAAAAGGTACTTGTTGCTAAAACTTCTTAATCCAAATAAATCGTAATAGATTCATTCATTCAATCATAAGAGTTCAGAGTAGTCAAAATAAGACTTCCGCTTAACTTAAACTATGGAATTTCATAGTCTTTTTAGTGCCTTGAGAGTTTCTACTATAATATCATCACATTATGGGGAGACAAGATCACATAGCATATAATGACATTGTAATTACAAGTAAACGTAACTTCGTAAAAAGGTTTCGCAAATCGCCTTTCACTTTTTGCAAAAAGTGTTTAACTACATGGTAATGCATATAGCAAAGCTAAAAAAACAAAATAATGTATTATACGAGAGTTTCATTAGAATTACAATTAAACAGACACATACAAATACTGCTAGCTAGATGGCCTAGCTTATTTATACTTAATAATGCATTTAGCTAACTAACAGACTTTTAAATGGGAAATAGCTCGAAGCTATATTGCAGAATTACCACGTATACAAACACATAACATTTGTGGGGGTTTGCTATCTACTACATGGCAATTGGTGCTATGTTTTCTGTTTGGGGAATGCCTGAAATGTTGAGCTGAAATTTTACAGTTATTTTGTATCTGCTTCTGCTGTTATGTTGTTGTTGAGGTGTCTTCGTTACACTTGGTTGACTTGGGCCACAACAACTTATCAAACTTATCACAATACTCTTTTACTAACTTGACTGCAACACTTGACTTTAAATTTGCTTATACATTCTTCTGCGTGCTCTTTTCTTATTGTGTATGATATTATATTATAGAATGAAAAATTAAACTCCCTCTCAGTATAGCTATTCTTCATTTGTAATTGCACGACCAAAGCAATAATAAACGTTCTTGAATATTTTGTCATTTCAGCAAATTCTAATGAAACAAACTTTCACATTAAGCATTATTATTGCTCCTCATTCATTTATTTGGCTCTTGAATAAACATTATTTTGTTATTTTTCATAATCAAACGTGATTATTTTATAAAGATATTCACCCTTCTTATTATAAATTATTTCTGTTCAAATAGAATTTTACATTACATAGTAAAAGTAAACTGAAATTTTCATTAAATAAAATGAACCTTATTTTATAGTACACAAAAAATGTATAGGAATTTTCTTAAAAATTATTTTCTGAAAAATTTCTTTTGATAAAAACTGATCGATGAAAAATTACACCCAAAATGAACAAAACCAAAAGTGCGTAAAGGAAAAATAATAAGTTTAAAAAGTAAGTAACTTTTTAGGGCGATTTCTCTCTTTCTCTCTCTCTCAAGGTTATAGAACGAAACACGAAATACATTGTATATATAAAATGAAGAAAGACAGAAACTTATACTTTCCTTTTCCAAGGATTTTCTTGCGTTAAATACATTTTATGATTCTGTGGGAGGGTTCAAGGAAGTTGTCAATGGTCGCATTTATAATGAAAACTCAAACTGTAATTTCTCCTGCAACAACAAACTAAAAATCTTGGAATTTTACATCCATGAATTATTTTACATTGTATTAAAAATAGTGAAAAATCAACAGGCATAAAAAATGATCATCTGCCATCAATAATTATTGTTCCGAGTATTTGATATGTTGTTAAACGGATTGATTTTAGTCTTATTTGATGGTTACGTTTTGCGTTGCGATATATTTTATTCTATTCCAATGTACGTTATACTTTAGCTATACAAGATAAGGCAGGAAAGTAATAGTATAATATAATAGTAAATCTCTGACTATATAGTTGTATTAATGCTAGTTATGGAAAGGAAACCAGACAACGCGATCGATCATACAAAAATAAATATTTCATGAATATTGAATTTATTCAATTCATCCTTCACATAATAATATTATATCTGCATCCCATGATCAGAAACTTATCCAATGCGCGGTTTGGATAAATAATAAAAAAAAGTTTTATTATAGTTATCGTGAATTTAACTGTACTGTAAACAGTATAAAAGCTTTAGCACTGTAGCTAGTAGTTGTTAGTGTTGCAAGAGGTGAATCCTTGAATGGTAAATCGAATGAGTAGTGAACTGGATTTTTTGTTTGAATTGCGAAACTTTATCTCAATCAAATAGTTTTAGCTACATGACATGCTGAATTAAGTTGAGACTGCTGCTACTGGATTTCAATGGAGAGTGATTTCTCTATTAGCTGCAATAAATTATGATCGAATACTTCCATACAGCTTTTATTACACTTTCATGCATAATCTTAATACAGTGCGTGTGTATGGTACATACATTAAGAATATCATACTTTGTTTGTATTGTCTTTTTGTTTGCAGTCAAATAATATATTACTTGTTAAGTTATAAAACATAATTTAAATATTTTGGTTACTATTTTATTTATATCGTTAATTTTGCATGTCATAACTGATAATTATTTTCATTATAATAAGGTATGAATCGAGAACAATCTAATTGTAAGATAAAATTCAAGGCTATCTACATTAGTAGTTACAACTACAAGTGTGTGAATCTGTCTGTTCTAAATCTAAATAAAAGTTAAAAAAACATAAATAGAAAGCCTTCAATTGAAGTGACAATGTATGAAGTGCATGGTTGAAGTGAATCCAAGGGAATCGAGATTGACATTGACTTTATCTTCTTGCACAAAGAAAAAGAAGGACTTGAGTACATGAAACCCTATGAAGGTGAATGTGAATGCTTATCTCAATGGTTTAATACTAAGAATGGAATTGCTCAATATCACATCCAACTATAGACTCTCCACACAATACAATAATACCCAAAGTGGTTATCGGAGAAAGCTTTTGTATGTTAGCAGAAAAAGTCTGCTCTGTAACTATCCAATTCATGTAATAGTGATGGAAATGAAAATTCAAGAGAATACGTCCTTCCACTGCGTGGACTCAAGAGACCTGGCATATAATAATAATTACAACATATGCTTTTTACACCTATATCATCAACTATCTATCTATTTTCTCCGGAGAAGCCTTTTAAAAATGAAAACATCCGCATCTCACCGTGACATCTTGTTATAAATGTCAAATCATGTAGCATGGTATTCTCATGTGGTTTCATAAGAGACTTTTATGCTCACAGCCATTATTCTCCCATTATGATTATCATCATAATCATCATGTTGATAAGTGTTTGATAACATTACATTGACATGAAATAATGAAACTCCATTCTATTATAAGTTACCAACTTCAATTATACACAGTACAGCTCCTGTTAGAAAATTGCATCAAGAATCTCTTCTATGCACTTACTTGGTTTGATCTTGTGCATTTCGTGCAATACAGTAAAAACAAAACTTGGTGGTACAGGCAAAAATATACTATGTGTACTGATTGTGATGGGAATGGATCTGAAAAAACACAATGCTCGGAGACGTTGACCTGTTATGCAGTTTCACATCCAACAAATCCAAAGAAATCCAGCAGGATTAAATATGAACCAATGTTGAGACTCGTTGAACTCAAGTTGGAATCTTAAATCTAATTCCATTGTATCTTTCTTTGACTACCGTTGTTGCTTTTATCCTGAGCACGGCTCATTACTGTGAAAAACGATGCAATACATATAATTCACAGACAGACAGAGCTTTTTATCAAAATCCTCCAAAGGAAGGGAAAAATGTTGACAATTTTCTTATGTGCATTTCTTAAAGTCTTTTTTCTTATTTCACAGTTCAAAATTGTTACAAATCCGTTATGTTAAGAGTGAAGAGACAAATAATAATATGAAGTATATCATTTGTAGTGCATAACACGGTGGGCCCAACTTTATGAAATCGATCCGGGCCAATTGCAATTTTAATTTAAGATTGTAAGTTGTAGTTGTTCGAGTAGCATTCCATCCAAGAAAAACTTAAAAAAGGTGTGTGTGATTTGATTTAAGAGTATCTGCTTTATGGTAAGAAAAGACGACAGTAACGGATCTGAGTCCGTGTCATGTTTGTAAAGCAAGTTACTATTCACTGGCCACCATTATCATCACTATAATCGGCAATTTCAGTTGTACCAATTAATATGATATACCATGACCAATTATAGTCAAACGTACCGACATACCGAAGACCGAATACCACTTGTAGTAATAGTGACAATAATGGGATAAATAAATCATTCGTTCAACGTATTCTTAGAGATGTCCTCAAGCGCAAAATAACATCCAACTCATTGTCATGCTTTATAAGAAGGTCAATGGATTGTCATTGTTCTGAAGAAAAATTCAAATTCACCAAGTATCAGCTATTCAAGATTAGTGACTAGAATTGTTCTTAACCAACCAACATTGTCTTACTATGCATTTTAAATAAAACAGCCAATAACAAATAGAAATATGCTATCGATCAGGACGTGAAGGGTCCACATGACGTTCTACAAGATTTCATTGTACATCCTCTTAATTAAAATAAAATAACAAATTTTGCATCGATCAGTAACTCCTTTGCAAGCCAAATGATGAAAATATTATTCTTATTTCTTTCAAGCCACGTGTTAATTTACCGTTACAAAGGCTGCTCTTTTATAATGCAATGTAATATACCAACAAACAATACAAAAATCCTTTAGCAAATCTTTGTAATTGTCTCAAACCAGAAATTCTTTCCAACTTGGGAATTAATGAACGCAATTTATTGTTTTCTCGGACTTTGACCCATTTCAATTTTCACGAAGTCAAAAAAAATCCCATTTACGATGATAATATAATTAATGATGTGTAATATTATGACTTTATTCAAATTATAACATGTAAATTCCATGATCTGAAAAGAGTCTCCAATAAAATATAAAACAACAGCCCATTGACTGGCTGTTTTAACAGTACTGAATTACGATACTCTGAAACTTTACAAGGAGGGAAATTAAATAATAAGGAAATGCAATACCAAATTAGTTGCATGTATGAGGTACTTGTAAACTGTAACATTTGAATGAAGTGATTCATTAAGTGGAATTTAACACTACTACCATGATTATTCTTAAGCCCAACCTTATTCAATTAAGTGGGCATCATTAACATTAAACAGCCCATATAAGACATACAGAACCAGAACCAACAGCTTTTTTAACAAAAGTAAGGAACACGTCAAAACCGAAGGACAGAATTTTTTGATTTTTACAACTTGCGAAATATGAGAGTTTTTCGTAATTTGCAACTGAATACTGTAAAGAGAATGCATATCATATCTAATACTTATGCAATGCTTCATATTTAAGGGAGTTTTGTGTTTTTCAACATTTACTGTAATTATGATGGAGTAGTATTTATTTCTTTAGAAATCAGCGCATCAAATGACAAAAAGGAACAGTTGAGAATTTAATTTCAATTCACGTGTTCAAGAGCGTGTAATGTTCAAGTTGAAATGAAACATGTGCTTCTCTTGACTGGACCGCTTTTAAAGCCATTTAGAGCTCAGCAGTTGTTTCTTTACTTCACTCTTTATAAGGTCAAGTTTTTCCACAAAAAATTAAGTCATAAGCTTTTAAATTCTCGTGCTGTATAACAAATACGCTTAATTACACATAAGATGAGTGTTAAATAACAAAATGCTCAAATGATTCTAAACTCCATGCATGTGGCCTTGCTGGGTGGTGGTCTTCTGCCAATGTGACTTTCTCATTGTTCGGATATTTAATACTTCTCTCCGCTCAATTTAACACAAGGCACAGGGGTTTAAAAATTTACTAATTGTTTTTACATAGATATATTTAATTACAAGAATTTTCAAGAAGTTTAAAATATGGGGATGTCATTTGTAATGTAAACTCTTTGAGTCTATAATTTGAGTTTTGTAACGGATTCTATTCTGTGTTCATTTAGTAAAATGCAACATGCTATAACAAAACTATACATTTTTTGTAGAATTTCATCTTTTTAAGAAAAACTTCAAGAAGTGTGCATTATTTGACTGTGAATTGTAATGATTTACTTTTACACTTTTATAATAAGAGAGAGTTTATAGTAATGAATAGAGGTTTACTTTTATGCATCAGGTGGAATGACCTCAACCGACTAAATAACCTTCAACAATCCTTACAACGGCTACTTCATTGCCAAGTGCCAAAAATTTGCATTAGCTTTTTAGAGACACTTAAAACAATAAGCCATATTCAATTGTCAATTATGCTACACGACGCAATACGTTCTACAAATATCATCAAATTGTTACTGGGATTCTTAAAGTTATTGTTTGCTGTTAAACTTTAAAGTTCTAATTCATCGTAAATGTTATTATTTTTATTCTTCAGGTTATTGGTCTGATATTTATTTTTAATTATTTAACTAGCCTATTGTTATGTGCAAAGGCACACAATAATTATAACTGAATTGTCAACTAATACATTTTTATGAAGTTTAAAAATTATTTTAGTTTTTTTAACATGGGATATAATAATGGATGAGTTGCATGCTGGCGTGTGTAGTTTGAATACAATTATACCATAACCAAGTTCATTTAATTTAATACAGATTGAATGGAATGAAATAAAATGTCGCTCAATAAATAAATCGCGATGACATTGACCGTGTTGAAGAGCAGATATCACCAGCAGATACTGCCATGGTCGTATCATATCATATAAAATTATTACATGAATTATTATAAAATAAAAATACTTGTCAATTTTGCAGAAATTAATTATTTTTATATTTATTCTAACTGAAAATAGGCATATTTAAGCTGATTTATAATTTATTTATGTACAGAACAAAAATGATGATAATTAAAATTAAGCATTAAAATTAATTGCACGAGACTTCCTGATCTGTCGAAATCTACCAAATTGAATGATATGCAAATATGAATGAGTTAAAGAGTTTTACTGGATGATTTGTTGAAATCTGAGTTTCGTGTTAATAAAATGCCACGTAGAACATCATTTTCATACAAGTTTGCCAATTTTCATACATTGAGCGTTTGTTTTTGTATTTAGAAGTGTTTTGCTTGTGTTACGAGATATGAGTTGTACGATAACATTATAGTGATTTTTCTTGGAAATTCTTTAAAACATCAATTAATTTTCAATAAATTATAAAATAAATGGTGTTTACAAAATGAGCCATACACTATGCATATTGATATTGATAGAGACTTATTCACGTTGTCTGTTCGTAGTCTGCTGAATTGTACGATACATTTGACAATACGAAATATGTTGTAATTTGATAATTTGTAATGCATGAGAATAACTCCCCATTGTTTCAATATTTATTATAATAAACGATAAATTGTCATGATCTGGTGATAATATAAGCACAATTGCGAAAAATATCTCAATGCTAAATATAATCTAACATGCATAGTTCTTGTGTAAAAGCTGTACTTATTTGTATAAAATTACATCACACACTAGTTGAACCCTAACTGAACTGTCATAAATTATTTCAATATATACTTTACTCTATTTGATCCAATTAGTTAAAATAAGCTAAACATCCCCGTTAAAAAAGTAGGAATAGGCATATAAAATAATCACAGCTAGTTAGTTTCATTGATAATAAATTAAAGTAATTGCAGACTTTTAAATTAAACGCTATCATAGAAGCATAAAACGAGTCAGTGAGCAAAGCAAAGGAGCTCGCCATGTAATGATACCTCAATTGTCGAGAGATGCTGCTTTTTACTTTTTGTTGCTAAAAATCTTTAGTTCATGAAATGAAATGCTAAATGCTAAGGGAAATGGTGGATTTGGCACAAAACTTAAGAAGATGCTATATTTTATTCTCTTAAACATACTGCATACAGAGAGAACGTGTTTCTTGAGGAACTTTTTTCTGAGCAAAATGCTCTTAAGAATAAAAAGAAGTAAAGAAAAATGTTGATGGAGAATGGAGGGAGTGCAATGCCACAAAGTAACACAGTTTCAGACTGGAAGAAGTCAATCACATTTATAATACTCCCGTCCGTTTACTTACGTAACTCAGAGACAAGTATCAATGTTTCATTAAACGTAGCCAGTACCAGTAATACTGCTAAATTACTACCTTTCATTGTACATTGTATAGGTACGCATATATATATTCTTTATCAAGCAAGTTATCCTTTTGCGAATGATTCTCCTGCTCAACTATCATTATCCTCGCTGTCAGTGACTCACAACGCAGTTATTACTGTTAGATTTAAAAGGGAATTTAGTGAACTGCTTTTTTCACCTGAACCCAATCTCCTGCTCTTAACTTTCTACTTGATCTGGATTTTTATCCGTTACTTTCTCATCATCATCATCATGATCACTTGTTCTAAAATACTTGTTTGCAACACCACAATATATATTCCTCAAACACTTATTCATCTTCACATGACTTTTCATTGAAAGCGACACGACAGGAGCTTAGCATGACATGTGAAAAAGTTACCGAAAGACTGTTGCTGGAGATGAAGTGTTTTACCTGCATGTTCTTGATGAACGTTTTCGTCATCGTCATGTCAGGATCAGAAGGAAGTTTGAGAGACCGGACGTCAATGACCCTGGAATCCATGCTCGGTAGAGCGTTTCCATCAACCTGCTCATAGTGGTGTAGTAATAAGTGCCTCTTACTGCCTCTGGGCGATCATCATGGCATGGGCACTGTGTAAAATTATTGTGTTTTATGTAGTGTGCGATCTTTTACTCTGATGACTATCTAATCCAAATAAATCTACTACAGGCATAATATAGACAAACACATCTCTCAGCCAGGGTTAATTTTCCCTTGTTATAGCTGTCTTTGATTTCTCGTGTCTTTTCCTTTGCCCATTGTTCCCTTCCGCAGATGTTTCATAATTGACTTTACCCATGAAAATGAAATTCGCCCACATTATAAAGTTTGCATGCGTAGGTTTTGTTTGATAACTTAATTACAAATTATTCACTTCATGTACTATATTCCTCATTTGCCAATGATTTCATTTGAGATGCAAGATGCAACGAACTTTCAACTTTGATTTGCTGATTTGATCCACTCAAATTCAAAATTAAACAAATGTTTTTTTAATACAAAGAAGTGTAAATGAGTGTCAATTTGGCACGCTGGTCTCCGCTCTGTGATTTATTACTCTCATTATTCAAGTATGTTGCTTTTCTTTCAGCTCTGTAAAGAATGTACTCTGTATTGTCTGTATTGTTAAACTCTATGAAAGTTGAGGAATGTAATTTGCTAAGTGAACAATGATTCCCTGCTTTGAAATCTAAATTTCTATCAAGGAATCTTGTTTTGCGGAATTTATTTTATTATATTTATTATTATTATGAGCTACTTCTAATGGGGAATTTCATAATGTACAAATGGTGCAGTATTATAAAATATATAAAATATTTTAAAATCTAGTATCTCAAAAATTAAAGATTTGTCATATTGTGCTACTTTTTGTTGTTATATACCTGAGAAATCCATTTCATGCATGACTTTTATTCAATGTGTCAACTTAAGCTGTGACAGATGAGCTTTAATGGGTATATATCTCTATATATTCCCTTTACTGTAAAAGTGAGTGGTTAATACTGACTATAACTGTATTCTAAATGGTCAATTATCTTCCATAAACTCAACGGATAAAAGAAGAAGGGTTTCAATTTTTATGGAATTGTTATGTTCAGTCAGTGGTCATCTATCATAGCAAATATTTGTTGGAGTTGCATTATTATTATTATTGGGTTGTCTCTTGTCAACTTCTATACTAGACTTATTTACAACGTCAAAAATCACTATAAACACTTGGATTAGATTTATAACACCAATTTCTCAAGGGACAGCTTAACTCTCAATTGGGTTTGTCCCATATCATCCGGCATTCCATAAAACCATAACTAATTTAGGGAAAACAGAGAAGGCAAGTTTCAAGAAGAATTTGTCTCGTCGTCGGGTTTTTCGTTGAGTTTTATTTTCATTGGAAATCCATTATGCTATAGTATGTACACGTGGAAAAAGGTCAATATCGACCTGTGCTCCAGTAATGTCTAAATCTTAAAGAAAAATTCATAACTAAATAGACGATTTTTCTTATTATCTCATTTTAAAATTCCCTTATTTTGATCATATGATAAGAATGTCTGAAAACCTGTCGTAAACGTCCATTATATAAAGTATAAAAGATGTCATGTTCATTCAAAATCTTATAAATTGACATTTGTCATTAATAAAAATATTTGCCTTCCAAGGGTAACATGGGAATGAGCAGGGATGAGCGTTGTCATAAAGAAGAAACGTAGATTTAATTTACCGAATTAATATGCAAGCAAGCATGTTTTATTTAATACGAAGTAAATGGTCTCCAATCTGTGAGCTGAAGCATATCGTCGGTCAGTTCATGCATGCAGCAGGTAGTGGTAAGAAACAGGTGGATGGGATAATTCATAAGAGGCTGCCAAAAAGGCCCTAAGTAAGGAGTTGTTTTAACGGGATTTCCTCAAGAACAGTGTCCGTTTCGCATTCTTGGTTCATATAATATTCCACAACCATCACCACCTGAATAATTGGAAATTAAAATGTTCCTTCAACTTATTCTGTGCTCTTTTCTCAAATCTGCATGATGATGATGGGACCATTTAGCATATTTTATTGAATAGTCATCTACCTACATCTTTCAACATTCTTCATTGGATAATCAAGAGAAAGAATTCATGGAACTATACTCTTGGTAGTAATTGCTTCACACAAAGTCATATCATATCCTGACAAAAAATCATGTGCTTTTCTTATAATCTCCAATGCTATGTATAATTAGAGTAGTGTTGGTAAGTTCAAAGGATTTAAACAGTTCGATTACTTTTAGTTAATCCATTCATATTTTTTTTTCTTTCCTGGGATCCTTTGAACCGCTCTAATTCATAAATTGAGATTCAGGTTTATCTCGCTGTATCACATCATATATAATCATGTTAATCTTAAGTTGTGGGCCGAAGAAGTAGAAGTTGTATGGAGTTCTGCTGGCCAAGACAGGAGAAGAGTTGAAGTTGAATGTGCCTTGATGATATATATAATATTATGACTGGTTGTTTTGTGATTCTTTAACTTTTTTTTTGAGAGGATTGCAACGGAACGGTGAAGGTTGCTGAGAGTTTGTTGTACTTTTAATTAACCTCTACCTGGGATAATGTGCTCTTCTGTCTTCTATCCTATAGGATTGGATAGAATAAAGTTTGAGAGAGCTTGTCAAATTCCCGTTGTTTCTAAGCGCCTTCAATGGCCATTTTCTTCATCTCATCCGCTTTACCTTTGTTTCAGCTCATCTCTATCTCGTATTATGGGGCGCATGATACTCAATATTTTGATATATTACATATAAACAACTCAAATATAAAACAAAAGGTTTAATTGTATTATTTGTTTTATACTTTCATAAAGAAAAGCATTCGTTTTTTGATACATTTAATTTGAAACAAAAACATCCTCAGTTTTGTGAAATCCCTTAATAAGATTTTTATCAATCCAAGTGGAATAATATGTTTTCCATGAAGAAAAGTACATGTAAATAAATTATGTGATGAACGAATAAAGTTTTCGAGTGTGAAATGAAATTGTTTGTTTGATAAAATGACTCATGTTATGTACACTTTGTTAAACTTTGATCTCTGCTTGAGGACATTTTATTATTTTCAACAAAACTAATGTCAATTTTAAAATTATCATTTGCTCTCAAAAAGTTTACCAGCTTGTTTTGGATTTTACCAATTACCAGCATCATAGAGACGAGGAGTGGCTCCCCAATCATCCAGGAGGAATATAATAATGTAGAGAGACTTTTCAGCTCGGAGCCAAGCCGATATCCATTATCATTATCTTTATGAGGTTTATGACACTGAGAGTGCATTCAAATTGAAATGCACTATATGTGTATGGAACTAAGTAAATAATATTTACTTCTCTATTTATAATGAACGATTTACATGGGATCTTATTATGACTTGATTGTGTTTATTAAACACGGATTGAAAATAGTAACAACAATTTTTTAATATTTTCACTGAAACTTATTAGTAGAAGCGTCAGGCTTTAAAATTTCTCTCTCATCCTGATATCAAATCTACAATAAAAAATTTGTTTCCCTTAAAATAGCATTTAAAATAGATGACTGCATCAGAATCGGCATGAACGTGAAACAACTTAGCATAGTATATCTGATTTTTGTTGTTATCAGTGCATCTGACAGCTTCATTTCACATACTCGGTTATTTTTGAATATTAATTTTGGTGGGTGCTTGACATTGACGGGTGTTAATGATTGTGATTTTATTACTGATTTGGAAAAACACACTTTCTATTTGCTTTTCTGATATTTATTTAAAGCTTCAACTATTGATTAACATTTGGAAAAAAATTATAGTACAGTAGTAATTACTTCTCTATATCATATTGTAATTTTGCACATCTATAATATTATGGACAAGTAATATGGTTCTTTGTGCAATTAAATGTTACTCCATTTACCCCACCCGAGTTCTGTTTTAGTTAATTGTTTCATGTAAAGTGGTTTTATATAATACGTTACATATGCTTAAATTATTGCTTGTAATGTAATATATGGTATAGAGGAGGGATGTGGTTGATTGTGTGTGATTTGGATGTCAACATCATTCAACAGCAATTTAAATTCAGGAGAGATTAGACCCTTTTTTCGGAAAGGTGAAGGACATTCGTAGTTGAGTCCATTTAAACTTTAGTGCATCACGTCCAGCATTTACATTTCATTCAACTTGAACACTCATAAAATGCCTGCTCCATTCCATCCAAAGCTCATTTACACAGATATAGAACATCAACATCAGCACATCTCCAGTTTTCTACATTCAGTTGGTAACAAGTTTTTAAAATTTATGTTAACATCACTCTCTGTGTCTATATCCACATGTAAATGCTTTTTACAGCAGAAGAGAACATTTAAAAATTCTAAACTGCAGTTCCTTGTTTTTTCTACGAGGTTTTAAATTGTTTCAGATTGTTTATGGCTTAAATTAGAACATGTCGCTGTATTTATGAGTAGGTTTTAAAATATTTTTAAATGTTTTAATCAAAGCAAAATTTTAATCAATCTTTCGAATTACATTTCTCAAAGCTAATTGATTTAACAATCAGGAGAAGATAAGAGGATAATATGTCTGGTCTTTTAAGACAAGAGTATATTATTCCAAAAAAAATGAAAATCGAAGAAGGGGAAATGATATTTAAGAAATGAAAGGAAGTTTCGTCTAGTAGTTATAAGTCTTCTGGAATATTTCAACATTGGTTAGAAAAATAAATGACATGCATCCAGGGCAAGGTGGAGATTCCCTAGTCTACTATGCATCCTATTTATTTTAACTTGCATTTGGGGTTTTACTTTTTGTTTTAGCTACGGTTCCTTGTTAAGGTTACACTTTATGGCTTAACTCTCAGCTTGTGCTCTTATGTTTCTTTTCTGTCCAAGTGTTGAAGCTACCAAATCCTTCAGATGTCCAGTAGACCACATGATTATTTCCAATAGCAGCCAGTGTCTGCCAAACAGGGTGACAAAATGATAACCACAAATTCATTTGTTTGAAATTTAATGCAGCTCTTTATATTTTTGTGTAAAATAAGAACAATCTATAAAAGCCACACAACCCATAATGGTTTTCGCCACTGAAAGTTACATCTAACAAGCATAATAACTCTGTTGAATAAATTAACTATTTTGAAACAATGTTCATTTCCCGTTAGTATATGTATACAGATGTTAAATGTTTAGCTTTATTTATAATAAAGTTGCTACTACCACCACTATTATAGTAAGGGAAGTAACCAATTAATAGTTCCTGTTGTAATGTTAAAGTGGTCTTGTTCTAAATGTACGACTTTTAATATAACTTGACATTATACATGTTTGTCTTATCATATTGTAATAATATTTGCATCATTTCATGTAATATAATAGCTCTAGTATTTGCTACATGAATAAAAAGAGAAGACCAATAAAAAGTATCTCTGTGTACTCTACTATGTGGAAGTTTGTCCGGTTTAGGTTTTCCTCTTATGTAAAATTTACGCCCAGCTTAACACCAAATACCATGTATTGAAGAGAAGAACTAAAAGACGAATATTCAATTGAGAACATATGTATACAAAGCTTAACCACATCAGGAGAAATTTAAAAGTTCATCCGCTCTTCTATAGTTAGTGCATATACTACACTGGATTTTAAAAACTCAAATTGTAGTTGATTTGACTCTCAAATGAAATGCATTCAATACTTAGTGATGTAAGGTTGAAATTCACTCTCTACTCATAATACTCATAAAACATCATAGAAATAAAATAATAAAATAACTTCATAGCTGTGAAAAAATGTCCTGGGTATTTTAAAATCTTTAATTATGCATTTCTCAATGACAATGTAAATTTACTTATTCCAGTTAACATAACAAAATAACAACTTTATTTTTAAGAACTTTATGCTGAATTGAAATAAAAGTTCAGAATTGACTTGAACACGAACACATCATCCTGATACTACATTAATTGCTTCTCATGGATTTCTTATGAAACATCTTTTAATATCAAATATGGTCATTTAAAAAATTGGCTTTTCAGTTGCGAGTTTTTGCTTACTTTGCATCTTGCTCCTTTTATGAAGAGAGAGTAATGAGTAAAACGATAGAAAGAAAATAATTCGATCTCTCTGTTCGATTCTTATCTGAGTTTAATTTAAATCATCCAAAGGATAGAATATAAGAGAACCGCAACTGAGAGATGTAATGGCAAACATCAGATCAGTTTGCACTTCTGGTGCTCTGCTCTCATCAGTCGACGAGGACAGTTTTATCTTTTTCCTTTTTCACTGTTTTGTTTTATTACTACTCTTTTTAGTTTTATTTTACTAATGCTCCTACTTACAACTACTAGAAATAGTTAACAACAGGCTAATGTCCTCTCAACAATCCGATACACATATTTGAAATGCAAGATCGTAAAACTACATTCTGTTCTGCTTCTGTATATGATGAATGTAGTAATTTGAGTAATTTCAAAAACTAAAATTAGTTGGAAGTAATTGAGCGGATTGTTTGATTTGAAAGAAGAGTGGCATTATTTAAACACCTGTTGATCTTTTTCCTGTAGCATTTTTATGCTGTCATTAACATTATTCAGGAAGCGTATAAAACTTCACTGAACAATTTTACTCACACACATATCCGCACACGCGTTTATATTTATATTAAACATGCGTAAAAATGTTGAAAAACAACTACTACTATTTGAGTCTAATGAAATGAAATGGCAAGAATTCCTTTGCATATCATAATTGCAGATGTACAAATTAAAAACAATGATGCGAAGCAGTTGTTTTGTAAAATGGCAATTGGTTTTCTAAATAAATATTATAAACTCTTAACACCTCCTAACATTGATTCTGCATATAAGTTGTAAGTAAGTCAAATCTACTAGGAGAGCAAGTGCGATGGCTTACGTGTCTTGAATAAAAAAGAATCGTCTGACCTAAAAACCTAGCTAAGTTAAAGTTTTACATTAACTAGATTTGGGTTAAACCGAGTAAGCATCATCATCGCTGTTGTAGTAGTAAGTAGCAATCATCAAGCGCGATGATATTTATTTGCTCTGTATTTTACTTTATTTTGTGACACGCAGCGCTTTCAATTCATAAAATGAATCAAGGAGTTACTTTTATTTGACTTTTCACGTCCCACCTTTCAGATGTCAAAATAATAGCAAAATATTTTATTCCATTGTGGAAATGTGCCTTGTATTAAACATCTAC
The DNA here is from genome assembly GCA_034695165.1 of Desoria trispinata. NCBI lineage: Eukaryota > Metazoa > Arthropoda > Collembola > Entomobryomorpha > Isotomidae > Desoria > Desoria trispinata. The sequence continues at coordinate 26,464 of JAQFZB010000038.1, forward strand.
TATAGTATCAAATATTAAATGACTGCTAAAAGGAAAAAGTCGGTTTGCATGTGCTTTTAGCTTTTACTAGGTTAAGTTTAAGTTTGACCCATATTCTCAATCCGACCCTAACCCAACTTAATTCGGAGTCGGTTTGTTGGATCTAATTACCGTAACCTATTAGCATTGGTTTACTTCCGCATTTTTACCTGCTGGCTACGACTATATTGACATTACATACTGCAAACACACTATATTCCTTTGCCAATGTGTGCGTTGAGAATTCTTATAGAACTCTACTTTCTCCAACAAATGAGTAATTAAGTGGTTTTGGCTTCCATTTCTCTATAATGTCTGCGAATTCTACAACTGTGTAACTTTAATGGATAATTTGGTCTTGGGTTACTTTCCATTGCTGCTACTATAAAATTGGCAACTATTCTTGCACTCATTTACTTGATGTGGATTTTAGCTGTCAAGTTTGGAACATGAGACTCTGCTATGCCATTATACTGCCCCACTATTGTGTATCAGACTTAGCTTATATAGTGTCTTTTTCCCAACATAGTATAATATCCATTTCTATTTCACTGGCTTTACTACTGCAGTGTAATGTGTATAAACTGAACGCAGAAAGTGAAAGTAGGCCATCTTGCCAGTATTCTAGATACCGAATTCGGGCTTACTTAATATTTCAGGGCAGACAAACCCTCACTCAACCATCGTGTAGTCTTGATCAATGCACTTTTATGAGCAAATTGCGTGTTTTTACCAACCGTTGTGTCGATTGTTCTTTTGGTTTTTTGCACTGTCTCAACTTTCCATTTCATCTGGAATTCAATTAACCCGAAAACATTGTATTTTAGTTAGTTTACATTTTTCTTAAGTATTTCATACAGCATTCATACCATTCTCACGATGTGTACTGCTAAAAGCAAATAACACAGCCTTTATTAGTTAACATTATCATTAAGGACCCTTTCTCAAATTGTTTCCGTTCAGAGGATTCCAAATTGTTTCAACTTTCTCTAAACAAATGTTGCTCACTTGTCACAAAAGACAATTTTATTTTGTGAAATATCAAAAAATAAATCAAAACTTTCTCTGCAGTATAAAATGAACCGTAAAGGAATATATGCGTAGGTTTAGCATGCAAATTCTCTTTTCCTCTCTCAGACGACAGGCCCATTATTTGATTATTCCTTATCGAATTGTCCTACTTTTCACATTCCCAGGTTTCATATCGCATTTCAACTGCATATTAATCAGAAAACTGCATTTGTTTTTCTGTCTGCCTACCATTGTTATTTGTACGGAGATTACTTGCTGGATATCATTTAACCTACACCCTACTGGCACGGAAAATACAGACGCATTTGAATTTGAATTTATAAACAGTAATAATCCGGATGTACGATAATGGAATAGAAAATCCAACGATTATACGATGTAGACATTTTTATTGTCAATATTGTCAATAATGAATGTTACAAACACTTGTATCATGCATATAAATATAGTATATGTAGATGAACGCATTTTAATCAACGCTTGTTTAAAATTGTATACAAACAACTACATGAAATCTGCAAAATGAAATGCCAGACAAATAAAATCATAATAATTAAACTGACTGTGTGATATGTCTGTATTTATTTGAGAGTTTTTTTAACGGCACATGTACAACAGTTTATACCCTCAGCATCTGCATGGATAGTTTTAATTTTAAACACTCACAGAGTGCAATAAGCGTCGTAAATTTAAAGATCAAAAGTAGGTTAAGTAACCCAGATGAAAACCAAAAAAGCAGGTTTTAGTAGACATCATTTTTTGTTAAAAGTTAAACTGTTGTGAATGTATGAATGATGTCCGCAATTCACACATTTGTAATAGTTGATGAAATTTCATGGAAGGAAGTTTATAAAATCCCTATGTCTAGGTTCATGATAACTGATAACCGTTGGGCATTTATTACATGGCAATAATATAGACACTGTTTTAAGAGATCTAAACAAGTGAGTTTTTATTACAATAAAGAATTGAACCATTAGGTCACAGCTTCAGGGGAAATGATCTTGTAATACCACAGCACAAAGTCAAATGTCGTTAAATATTACAAAGTGTTGATTTCTTAAATGAAACATTTTATTCTATTCTGTCATTTTGTTTATGTTTTCTTTAATTTCAGCAAATTCTATTGGAATCCGTAAACAAACATTTTAATATTATACCGGAAACATTTATGACTCGCAATTATTATTATTCATTAAGAACTATGTATTCTGTAATATGAATTCTTATATGAATTTTGAATCATCCAACTCTTTAATTGAACTGTATCTCTGCTCCTTGGTCTTGCACAATACGAAATAATCTGTTATTAAGATCTCGATACTAAAAGTTGTATGAATGGTGCACCTTATATCCCTACCTGTTTCAGCTGTTTCTTAATTTCAAAAGGAGTTAATGAGCTAATGAGGGCAGATAAATTCACAGAATAGAGATACACTTTATTTAAACTTCAATCCTAATGAGTATGTTGAAGCAAAGTGTTAATTAACCTCTGGCTTTGAACTATTGGCATTGTATAATTTGTAATGGAATAACATAAATTATTATCATAAAGTGATTTGACATGCAATGTAATGTCTCTCCCATTGTATTCACATACGAGACTGCGGGTATTGGTATTAATTAATGCTTGCTGAATTCATGAAAAATGTATCACTATCAGCAGAACTCTCCAAACTAATTCACATAGCTTATATGAATGCTTGATTTTGAAAAATTCAGGGACAACTCTTCATCATCCCATGTTTCCTGTTGTATTGTCCTATGCAATCGTTATAAGCTTGACTTTCACATTGATTTTGTAAAGGAATACTTTTATAGCTTTACAAATAAAATTCTTTTTTATTTTTATTTCATAGACTAAACATAACTGCGTTGTAGAAATCCATAACACAAGCAATTTTCAATAGTTATACATGGTGCGAGATATAGGCGTCTGTGTGTGGCGCAATTCAGGATGGAAGATCAGGGAGCTTAACAAATTGTATTGTATTGAAGTGATTACGAATGAATAAAAAAAACCTTGTGGAGATATATACTCATTCATGGTCATTTTGATTTTGAATTTTCAATCGTTTACTTTCGTACAATTAATTCATATAGGCATTTTAGTCAATGCATTCTATAATTTTGGTAAAACATCACATTTCAAAATAAATGTTCCTGTAACAAGTTTTGTTTTCGAAATACGTCTTCTTATAAAATTCAGATATAATAAGAATAGCGATTGCTAGTAAGTGAAAGAGATGAAGAGAAAAGTTAACGGTTAATTTCCCAAGTGGAATTATTAAAGTCTAATAGTAATAATTAGTTACAACTGTTGGTAACACCAAAACCGGCTGCCAAGGTCGTTCATTGGACGCTGACTGGAGTTTGAAGCCGTTGACTTTGTTAAATTCTGTTAGACCCAGCGCAGCCGGCCTTTGCCATCGTGAGTGCACTGAACTCAACCCGGTTGGATTCTCATTATTATTATTATTATACACTTTTACTAAACAAAGTTTTTTATTCCGAAAAACAACATTGTAATGTAATGCATCCAACTGTTTCATTTCATTCCATCCACCACCAATGTAATAGGGCATATGGTTACTTTTGGACAACTTTTTGGAGATCGCAATTCAAGCGCAAAGTCTATACAGAATCAAAGTGATCGTTTCAGAGACCACATTATTCAATTACCGTTAAAACAAAATGTAACAGTCATAAAAGCAGTGGGATATGCATTTTGGCCCTAAGATGTATCAATCAGTCAGTTATTATATGGATTGGATAGAAATGATAGAATTATAATCATGACCAATGAGAAGAATCACTTTTCTATTGTAATCTATTTATTTATTGAACAATGCAATGATGAAAAGCAGAATCGTAAAACTTTAACAGTATTGTTTTGGTATATGTAGTTTCAATTTGGTCTATGAGCATAATATAATCTCGTGTTGTTTATAAAGATGTGTTTGTGTAAGGTCTTAATTTTAATATTATGGACAGGTTTTCTATTTTGTCATAATATATCTTGGATTTGAGTGTATAGAAGTAGTAATGCGACATTAAATAATTCCACAGCACATAACATCACATACAAGTCCAAGGATTTTAGATTTTAGTGTACTTAAAGTTATCACAGTATATTACAAATCCATGCATAAACACTATATAGTAAGTACATATAGTATTTATTTCTTAAAAGTTGAAAAGTAAAATCTTTGGTTGAACTGAACTGAAAGTAAACATTTATAGACTGGATGAGAAGAGGAAGGGTTTATTTCTTAGTCATTGGTATTCATATGAGTCATTTACACAACCTGGGTTATAATATATGGAATCTAAAGGGAGGGGGTTGGGCACATGGGTACTTAACTCTTCTGGAGGACGGTTGAAATTAAATTTTTCTTGCTCTTCATTGGATTCTACTGTCACTGACTGAAGACGACAATGTTATATTACAATTTTGGAAGTTTAGTATCCTTAAGCACCTTCAATCCAACAACTCATTTGAAACAAACTTCAGTTCTCAACTGCACTTGTGTAGAGTTTAAATCTTTCAGTCTTTATAGTTATTAGTTAGTGAGTGAGAAATATTGGGCTCAATAAAATCTACTTATTATTAATTATTAAATACAATACTATATATAATCTAGTCCCAAAGTGTTTTAAAATAATCCAGTCTTATCTGCTATTTTTGTTCATCACTAAACAATTTACGGATGATTTAATTTTTTAAATTTAAGTTTTTCATTCATTTCCTGTTTTGAATGAAAATAGTAAAATAAAAGAGAAACAGTGGAAAATAAAATAGATTAAAATAATACTAGTGTATCATGGAATACTATTCTAGTCAAGTGATTGAAATGGAATTGGAAACAACCAACAGAGATTTTGATATGAATCTGGAAAAGTGTTTTCAACAAGGTTATTAACTCTAACTCTTAAGAATACACCTGTACACTATTCTTCTACATAATATCTCATATACCATGTTTTTTTTATTTTAATAAAATGCAAATGGGTTAAATTAGAAAAAAAATTTTTTAGAATACTTGTATGTAATAGTAATAACATGTTGTTCATTTAAAATTTTACGGAAGAATAATAGTAAATAGTAGCTGGCCGCATGATTACATTAACATACCACTTTATTTTGTATGATAAATGATAAAGGGGAAACCGCAAATTATTAAAACACTTTAAACTAACTGAACGTTTATTTTCTTTTGATTTCAGTGAATCTAACTGGGAACAAGGGGCGTGTGGACATGTCCAACTTTGAACTTCTCAAAGTCTTAGGAACAGGAGGTAAGCAAGCAAACACCTTATTTAAACTTCTTGCTGATTTTTAAAGTCACTGACTGCGGGCTTGTTTCTCTTTCCAAGGAATCTTTTATCTTTACTTATTTTTACAATACTACTACTGCATGCTAGAGTTTTAATGGGGAATAGAAGGTGTTCATTTCACCATACAAATCCATTGGGCTGGTGGTGGTGGACCACGTTAAATTTGGAGAGTTAAGCAAAAGGCAAAAGGCTAAACAGGATTATTATGACAGTTGAAGCGATTCATGAGTTGAATTTTGATGGGGAAATAATGATGAGTTCATTTTTCATCAACCGTCTTTTAAATTTTAAATCCATGCAATACATCAAGACAGGTTGAAAAGCATAGGATCTTTTTACTTATCAAGGATAATTTGCATATGAAGAAGATATGTGCTTTTGTCCTGTTATAATTTATTAGACTATTGCCAGATCCCTATAATAGTAGACTACTGTAAATTGCCACCACACTACTACTACTATTACTGCTATATGCTTTCAAAAGTATTATTCTAAATTCCAGTCCAACCACAAGAAGAACCAAACAAACCAATGAACCAGCCTAAACTTAATCTTTTGAGTTATGTTTTATGTTCATGAGTCAAAGTTCTTTCTTTCACGTGTAATACAGAATTTCGGTTCACTTTTTCTCTGTAAAAAGTCCAACGCAATGAATCACGATTAATTTCCCTCTGTGATTTATAGCGATTGACCTTCATTTAACTACGACATACGAAAAGTTATTATCATTATATAAGTAATTTCATTGCAATTTTATTTAATTTAGATCAAACATGCTTCTGTTTTTTTTTTCGGAAAAGTTCTTTTTGTTGTTAAATTGTAGTTTTACAGTTTTTCAAATAGTTAAAGTAAAATAGAGTTGGACTTGATAAGTTTAGTTAGGTTACTTCCTTATTTCAAGATTAATGTTAAATGTTATGGTATCTTGTGCCTTTGAATTGCGTTGACACTTTCATGGGAAATTTCCATCCAGCTTTTAGACAACCACAAACATTTCTTCTTTTGGATTATATTATTATTATTGAACTCATTCTAGCTGTTTGTTGCACGAGGAAACTTCTACATAGTAATCATTCGTGGTGGACTGATTTGATTTATTTGTTTTGTTACTCAGCAAAGTATTGGAACAAAGTTTTGTTCATCAACATGGCTATTTTTTAAATTATTCACAGTCTGGCATAATATCTGATTATCCACGAGAATATCTCTAACAAAAAGCTGAAATTAACAGTTAGCAAATAAAATTGTTTCTATACATTTTACGCAATTTGATTTTTTGTTTACTGTAACATTATAAAGTCATTGACATTATTTATGCATTTACTAGGAAAAATAAAAATACACACACCACAAAAACGTATAATTTTTATTTCCTTTTTCACCACACTTGAAAACAATGTGGAACAGATAAACTTGATTTTGAACAAGAATTTACTGACATTGACAGTACGGAAAGTAGGACAATTGTAACGGACAATATATGTGATGAATATTTTACATTTGTCCGATATCCGACATCTTCCGATAGTTAGTTGACGATTTCTAAAGTAAATACCTTTCTCTGTGTTATACCTACCCAAGAACATTTGACAGTGGAGCTACTTGTCTGTGAACAGGAGCAATAATGAACAAAATAATACAAGCCATAATACTAAATGGAAACTTTATTCATCCTTGGCGAAATCGATTAGCGTTATACCCTTTCGTAATACAAATGAAACAAAACCACGCGGAGAATGAAAACCCAACATTCTCACTATTTTCAGCATTTGACCATTTATTTATGTTTTTCAATTCGCAATTTCGTAAATCGTAATGCACCTGTTTTATTTTGTTTAAATGTTAATGAATGAAATGGATTTAACCCAGATTCATTTCCTGTCCAGACTAGACAAACGTGTCAAGGAAGTTAAATTTTTAATCCAAAAACGGAATTAAAATAATTATACTATTCTGAAGGTTAAAATTTTGAATAAGACTCCTACCAGGCAGCATGAATATATATAGATGCATTATTATACTGTACTACCTTTAATAATTGCAAATAAAATTTCATTTAATTCAATGTCTGAAATATACTACAGTATTTAGTAGTGCTCATAAAATTCTACTCGTAAAATTAACTTTTAATGTGATGCACTGTCAGGGTCGATGTGAGGAGAGCTTTGCATGTGAAATCATGCAATGGGAAATTGGGATTTGATTTATATCCAACAGTGTACATCATCACATCTGAAGATGAATTTATAGCCAGGTGGTTTTGATAATAATAGCTTTCATGGTGCTTTATTTATTATAATTTCAATCATTTTGTTCTTAACAGTTATCTCACAATCGTTTATTAAAAATACTTAACACATTTATATTATCGTTTAATCATTTTAAAAGCTTCCTTCTTTCTAGATTTATTTCTGTGCATGAAAGATATATAGAATAAATACATCGTATAGTATAATTAATAAACAAGATTGAACTTTTATAGGAACTAAATAATGTATTTCAAGTGAAGAGATTTATAAAGTTATAATTAGAAAAGGAGTGGAATAATTGGAAATGGGTTGGTAAACAGAGTTAAAGTTGAGATCTCAATGCTATAGGATTCCACGTGCGGATCGTTATTTATATAAATAGTAGTAGTAGTAGAGTAGGCAAGCACAAAGCACAATACGATACTTTGAAAGTTTGGAATCGGGTAACAATTTTCCAACAACTAGAACTCAATTTACTATTGTAAGATTCGATAATAATAGCAAGTGTTATAGTAGCTGAGCTATATTATATCATGTGTTCATTTCGTTTGTTTGATGGAAAATTCTCAGAAAAAGTAGAGTAGATGAAATGAAGGCAGGTAGGCCAAGGTCTTTGGATTCTCTATCTGCATGGAAAATATAATGCGAAGAAAATGGAGAATAAATTATATATTATGATGTCCAATAAAAAAAGAAGCTTTTACCTTCGTTAAAGTAGAAAGCATTATTTATAGTAGTTTACAATGGAAAGTATAATTTTTATTACTATTTTGCAATTATTTGAAACTTAAAATTCAAATGATTCATTTTAAATGGACATAATATTTTTTATTAATTAATACAGACTTTTATTATAGCTTCCAGAATAATTTACTATTATTTTGAAATGACTCTGTTCTCAATTAGAACTAGAAATATGTATTTTGACCTATATAAAGTTTGCAGGAACAAAACTCAATAATGCATAATAGGAAAACTTTAGGGAAAAGTATAAAAACTGCACCTGCAATTTAGTCAACTCTGAAGGTCGGTTTTCATAGACATGGAAATGAAGTTAGGTGTACATATTATTATGAGTGGATTATGAGTGTTCGAGAATCCATAAAAACTTAAGAACTCTCATGAAATTCAACGAAACCTTGCAATGTATTATTCTCTGTCCCACTCCCGTTCGCCAGCGCTATCATATATCATAACCTATATTAATAGATATGTAAATAATATCTGTACTTGTAATTACTAGTGCAATTGTGAAATTGGCTGTCTTTCATTGAAAAAACCAGTTAATTAATCCAGTCTAAACGATAACTATTGTGATTTTTTAATAAACTAAAGTGCATGTCAATTTAAATTGTAATGGGAAAACTATCTGATGTAAATGCAATTGTTAGTTAGCAATTTTGATAATATTTGTTAGAATTGTTTAGATCAAAGCTTTACAATTTAGATCATATGTCATGTACATATCGCACGTGGAGGAAATAACCTTTAAATTGTTCATGTTTAGATATTCACTGACCATTTTAAGAGTGACCTCCCTAGGATAACATTTATTTCATTTACCTATAATATTTTCCAACTTCCTTCCAACAGTTATTTTATTAATCTCCATACTAGCTTTGATTTAAAATCTTGGTTTAAATATTATACAGTCGCATGATAAATGCATGATTAGGATCATTCTTATTACATATTCTCTCGAGATAAAAGTGTTAAACAAATTAGCATTTCTGTTAAGCCTTGATCTTCCTCGTAAAACTATAGTATGAGCTGATCATTGCAGTCTAAAAGCCTTGAAAAAATGTTTAAGATTATTTTACAACGATTATTAATTGAGTCTATTTTCCCATTGTTGGTTATCTTAATATCTCTACAGTACTATACTAGAGAAAAATACTCAAGGATTCATCAAAAGTTTGATGAATATTATATTTTTATTTATAGTATAAAAATGCATTATAATGATAGTGATGCAACTGCAAGAAGTCTTCTACAAGTTCTATTTAAATAAATGTAAATGCTACATGTTAAATACACCTATATGTCCATGGACTCTGCAACTCATTTAATTTCATGTCTTATGTTATTGATCATAAAGTGGTGAAGGTAAAGGTCACCCTTGTTTCTAGGGTGGATGGTGCAAGTTTTGTGATGCCTTGTTCCAAGTAGTACTTTTTATATCTCATTGAATAATGCATGAGTGATTGCATAGTTCACAATTGCTGATAAGTGTTTATTTGTAATAGTAATAATATTGAAACCAGTGTGCATTATTATTATAATTTGTTTTGTACAGCATAATATTATGATTACCAAACAATATTTATACTCCCTTTAATAACGCTGTGAAATTAAGCGTGTCTCATTTGATGATGGTATATATGAAATATAATAGTATTATAATAATTTCTCTAATAAGAAGCAGCATAACCAAGGTAGAGTTTGAAACTAAAATTAAATGTCAGAAAATAAGTAGTTCAGAAGATTAAAGGATTGGTGATTATGTTATGATAGCTGCAGTGGTGAATAAAATTGCATGCTTGATAAGACGGTATGATGAATTTGATTGAATAGAATATTGTGCATGTTATTTTCAATAATCACTCGTTGATCACATGCAATATTTATATGCATTGTGTATTTGTGGATTACTTTCAAAAGATGCAACTACTGATTCTCTTCAATTTACTACTATTCATTTCCCTACAAAATTCTGTTTCGACTATAAATTAAGATTCATTTCAGTACTTATTCCAATTGAATGACAATACATGAACCATAAATGTGTTTATTTTCAAAAACCTTACAATGAGATGAATACAAAATTTAGTTCTTATAGCCTGAAGCAAAAGTGAAATTTGAGTAAAAGTTTAAAAAACATTTCATAATTTGTGGTAACAATTTAGTTAGCTACATACAAGTAGCAAAGGCTTTACATGATTTTTATTATGCAACCTGATTTTTCTGTTTGTCAAAATATTATAAAATAATAAAAATAGGCAAAAATATACGACGGAGTTTTATGACAAATTATTCAAGAGTAACAGATGAAATCTTCTGAACAAATGGAAATGATATACACAATAGAACTTTCAGTTCAGAACAAAATAAATTTCAAGTCACGCTTTCTAGTTTTTCTTGATTTAGAAAATTCACAATGTTTTACTTTTCTATAAATATTCGGTTAAATTTTAAATCGTGAATAATTTCTAGGAGTTTTGGTTCAATCATAAAATTAGCTTAATTTTAAGTATTAAGATAAATTACCTAAGTGCCAGACCTCACATGACCAAATACAATATTATAATTTTATTTTCTTTAATACACGGAAGTTACTAAAACTTTTAATGCAGACAGTAAATTTTTATTGTATTTTTGAGTACTTATTTCATGGATATAAGTGAAATATAGAATCTGCTATAAAGAGGAAATAAATTGGCTATAGGGAAGTGCTATTAATTTATGTCCATCATCAACATCATTTTTATGCTAAAATGCATATCTTATTAGAAGATATTTGTACCCAATGGATAAAATATTTGCCCCTGTTGACATGTAATTTCTGAGGGTTTTTTTTACCTCGCTAATAAATTGACTAAATTGACAGTTCTGAAGCCAGTGTTTGAAGTCTGAGTATCATATCCATTAAGATTATGTAGCAAATTTCTTTTGAGGTTCCTTAATAATTTTTACCCCGCTTCAACTCTCTTTTGGAGTCTACAATAATAATCTCTATAAAATGAAATTAGGGATTTCTATTTCGTTCACTTTATGCATATCTATCAGAATTCTGATGTGAAAAACATGATTTATTGTGACGAAAAGAGAACGCAGACAAGACACTGAAGGAGTTTGTTGACTTTTCATAATTACATGGAATTTGTCGTAAACCGTTCCGAGTTCAAACGTTGTGTTGGTGGTTTAAAGAAGAAATATATAGGGATTTCCCATACTTTCGTTTTATTAAAGTGACTCAACCTTTTGCATAATTTTTAGAGTATCATTGTAATAGCATATTACGTGTGTTGCCGTGATTTGATATTCATGAAGTATTTAATTCAAAAGTCTTTAGTTCTTGTTGCACAATTATATATCTCTCACTATATAATATAAATATTTTAGAATGTATTTAACTTGCTGATACTTGTTTCGTGATTAAATTGTGGCTTATAGCCTTTCGTTGTGATAAATTGTCAGTGATGCATATAGATATCAAGTTCAAATCCCCTTTATATGTAGAATGGAACCATATGGCTGTTTTTTATACGAGGACATATTATTGTAGAATATAATGACAAATACTTACTGAGGAAATGAATGAATGGCAGTTTATCATTTGAATAACTGCTGCTGCTGATGCAAGTGGATTTTTCTAAAAAGCTTTTAAAAGGTTTTAAAGATCTCGCAGTAGTTGGTTTTGTTGAGTTGATAGAAAAAGTGAGAATAAGGAAGTTCACTTACAACATTATTACTATTACACTACACAGTCAGTATATTATTGTCAGGTTTCTTACAGTTAACTTAAATTGCGCAATTTTCTCATCTTAAAGAAAGAAAGTTGGTTTAATCTTAACTTTATCACGAAAGAAATGAAATGAAGATGCTTTAGAGTATAAACTAAACCAAATTCTTTAATCTCTTGATAAAAACCCAAATAAAATTTAAGACAATTTAATTGAGAAAGAATGCTTTCGGCTTCAATTTCTTTCATTTTTTAAAACTTTTGTGTAGATACATTATTGTATCGTATTGTAACATAAAAGAAAGTTGTGCAATTCAAAAGCACTAAATTAAAAGATGACAATTTTGCCACTAAAAATGAATATTATTAGTAAAATAACTTTTATAAAATCTGTAACATTTGAAAAAATAGAATTTTGCACCATTTCATTTTTTGAGATAAAAAATTCTAGATGAGAAGATTGTACATATGAATTGTGGCATTAGAATTGTGAATATTTTTCTACGTGAACAGCTCCTTTAACAAAAGTAACAGGATTTGGATTTAGGTCAGTGCATTTTTCATTCCTTTGCTTGCAATCTCTTTTTCGCCAGCCACCACTTTTTATCATTTACAAAACGTATGATCAATTGTGATTGTGTGGTAGACTCCTTTCCCAACAACCCTGTTAAATTACTATCAACATTATTATTGGATTGGTTGTAAACTAACTGCGCTTTACCAGGCCCAATAATTTCGTTGATAATGTAAGTGATTTTGAGACATCAATTTTAAAATCGTGTAACTAATAAATACGATTTGTGTATGTGAATGCTGTCATCACGAATACTATGATGAAAGTCTGTTAAGGACTATGGGCATCTTGTTGTCGGCTTGTGGAGTCTATGAAATTAAATTAAAAAGCATTCTTAAGAACAACAATCAAGATCAGAAATCCCATCAATGGCTACAAATTTCTCTTTAAAGCGTAAACAAGTATGAAATCGAATGGAGAATGGGAAAATAATATTATTGATTCATCAACCACCATGAGAGTAAAAGTAAAATCACTAACGAGTAAATCAAAATAGGATTTCAGGGCAAATAATTAAAAATGCAAATGCATAATTATCATCACTGAATCAGAATAATCAATGGCAAAATAAGGATTAAGGACAACAAATTACAAATTTTACTGTATTTGTTTTCATTTTCATTTGCTGATAAGATTCCTCCCCTTGATATGCTCGACTGATTAATATAAATAATAACATTGATTAAGATACAAGGTTTTGCAATTTCTATAGTCTTGATGCAATATGCAACCTTTCTTAAGTCATACAGAGTTATAACTGTCAATTATTTGCTGACGTGCAGTACATTTAATGTTAATAACCACCACCACTAGCTACCTTCAGAAAATCAAAGTCATTTGATTGACCCTTATCATCATGCTGCAATCCACTACTACAGTACGGAGACTGACCTTTCCACACTCTTTCTTTATTCCCTGCCATAAACAAAAGCCGATGGTACATATTTCAAGTCATTCCCAATTTTTAAAATAATCCTATCTGTTAAATTTGAAACCCAAAGCGTAAAAATAATGCTAATGAATTTTATTGTATTCCATAATTGTGTTAAACGACTAACTATTAATGCTTAATTTCGTTAATACAGTCATAATCAATAGTCATTTTAGTAGTGACAGAAAAATTCTTCATTTTATTCAAATGAATTTTGTGAAAGAAGGAAGAGATTGAAAGCAATTAACAGGTGCTTTAATGCATAAAGCATTTTATTGTTGTTGGTAGAGAATCTTCCATTTAATCCAGCGTGTGGGGGATTTACCGTTCTTCTTTCTTCATGGTTTGATAAATTCTTTCTCGAGATTTTTGCAAGGATTTTTTATGGCGTTTTGAATTGTAGTGGTAAAGAAGTAATAGACAGCAGAAGAGTATTCTGTAATAATGACATATGTGTGGGTAGCATTCGTCCTGTATTGTGTAGCCGTGAAGATGAGATTTGTAATTTATAGCACGTCTGTTCTGTTCCGTACATTTGTGGTTCATTCCATTATTATCGTGATAAAAAAAGAAAAATTCAGGTCGTTTTGGTTTATGAATTAAAAGTTTAAAAGAATCTCTGGGAAAGAGAGAAATGCCGTTTCCCACTTGCAAACAATGATCTAGCATTCAGATTCAAATAATATTCACTACTACTACCTGTTGCTTTTGGGCCATACTTTTCCGAGACCTACAAATTGCTCCACGAAACATCATATCATTTCATCAGCAATAATAATAGTAGTTTATAACGTTAGTTTGTTGGTCTTTTTGCCAATCATTGCCCTTATACTTTCGTCAATCATTCCAACCAACGTTTCTTGTTAAACCTGCTATATATTCTGACGAAATCAAATCCTCTTCTTCCTGTAATTGCTGAGTAATGTAAAAGTAATGTATGTCAACATGGCATTATACTGACGATGAACGGAACAACCTGTCCTCTTAAATCTGCAGCTGCTATAACTTTTAGCTTGAAAGTAGCAATTTCTCTGATTGCGATTATTATGTCGCGTGCGTTAAGAATTTAAGCTTAATTAGCAGAATCTTTTAAGCTGACATCCATTTCATTTTTCTTTCATACAAATAGAATATGAAGATGATTTACAATGAATTCAAAGACTAATATTCGGGATTTTTATTTTCTTAATTACTACTTGATTGTATGAAATTAAGACCATATAATTTTGATTAAGATCTAGGAAACAACATCCTGTGTGGAAAGTTATATTATTCAATATTACAATTAAAAGTTATTAAGTATCTGTAGTAAAGGGATTGTTTGGAATTGAATCTTCCACATACAATCGAGTTTCACCAAAAGAAAGATGTTACAGGAATTCAAATGGGAAATCCAAAAGACAACCAGCCATACAATTGACTGTAAAATCAAATGTGAGAAGCAATTTTTACGGTTCGCTAACTCTTCTGCTTTAGGAAAGAAGAAGATTGAGTGCAATTGTTAGTTAGAAATGTTTTAGCATGGGACGTTCTCATAAAAAGTAAAAAAAAAATCCTACAACATTGCATGGAATAGCTGTATAGCTCCATGCAGTTTGGGATAAAAGATAAACCCACCATAATATAATCTTTGATATGAAGAGCAACCAATCAGAGCTCAATTTGCATTCTTTCTACCTGTTGGCAAAAAATAAGTTATCAACAGTTGTAATTCATATAATATATATACTATGGTATAGTAGTAAATCGGGATAGCGCCTGAGATCATTGCGTTGTGTTGGGGGCAAAGAATTGCCTTTCAGTTAGCTTACTTGCAATATTGTTGCGAAGGTAAGGTTTACATTTTACAGACAAATGCATTTGTTACTTTAATGGCAGCAAGAAGAGGTGGCAATTGCCTCAAGCTAAACCAACTGAATTGAATCCCGTTATCTTCTACTATGTGAAACTGAGTGCATTGAATTCAACATTATGTTATTTGTTTTTATTTTTATTCTGTAGTTCTTGTACAGTAAAACACGTAGGTATATATTTTACATACGTTGCCCTAATAATGTTAATAATAATGTCTGTTGGTGGATAAACATACATGTACCTACATACTATATATATCTTTTTGTCGTAAACCGGTAGCTTTTATGATCATACTTTTTGGGTTTTCGTAATAAGACCTACAGTTCACTACTTGATGCCAGTGTTTTCGCTTTCTGACCAGTTTAATGACAATACTGTGTTCTTTGACCCTTTGTAAAATAGGTACGAACGATGAAGAAGTAGGTTCATATTTGAGAAGAAGCATATACACGCTTATAAATATGAAAAGTGATGGAAGTCAGAGAAACTTAATGCAATTGTCCAAAAAAACTAAAACGTTGATTTCATGTTTTAAAGCTCTAATCAACTAAGTGCTAAAGATTTATTCATTCCCGTCATCGTTTATTGAGCTCATTTCAGCAGGGTAACAGTTTTAGCACTCAATATAAGCAAAATATACAATGCCTTGGAATTTGAAATCCTTGAGTAAAATCGACTGGAACAGAAATGAAAGATGTGCTGTTTTCTTTTCAACTGTATATTCTACTATGTGTGTATTATTGCTTACAAGTACATATTATATCGAGAAACCGAAGGCAAAATTCTAAGCATGTAGTTTTACACCTATAAATAGATTTGCCAGGCAGTTATACATATCTGTGTTTGGTGATGGTGGTTAGTAGTACTGTTGCCATTTGGTTTTGGTATGCTCAAAATACTAATTCAAGATTTGATGCTAGATAGTTTTTTGTTTACCAGCAAACCATCGCCAAGTTGCTCTGTCAAGGATTTTCTGTTAAATTTGTAAACTTTCGTACTTTTGATTGGCTTCTTCAGCTTCAGTGGAATTTAGAAATGAACAGAGAAAATGAACTCCCATAAAATCAAACATTATCCCTGCCATAAAAGTTTTACAATAAAATAAGACGTTTTTTGAGTGAAAGCGAAATTTCATGTAATATTACTTTGACATGCTATAATACATTTTAGCATAATTTTTATAAACACCTGTCATTTATGAAACACTTAAAGAGTTCATTGAAATTAATGAACATTGTTTGATATTATTCTTATGTAAAGTTTTCTAACAGAACCATACTTTGAATTTTTGGTTTAAAATAAGTCTGAATGTGAATAATGTCTAGACTCTAGACTATATAGCTCAGAAAGGTGTAGTAGCCAAAATATACATTTTCTTGAGACATCATTAGAATACAATGTATTTTAACCACCCAATGTGTTTTAGGCTAATTGACTCTGTTTTTTGAGACAAATTATTTTTAAGGAAAGTCAAAGTAGAGATATTTTATGGTTTGCTTCATTTTATGAAACCTCAAAGTCTCTGACAAAAGACGAAGAAATTAGTTATCATTTTAAATTCATAAAAGCACAATACATTTATAATAATACCAACTTCCGTAAATTAACATTAAAATATTCATCTCCTTATCAGCTCATAATCTACAATTGCTTATTATTATTATTATCATTTATATTTTTAATGAGAGGGCTCATATAGTTTGTAATTGTTATTGTCATTCTTTTTACTCAATATGACTAGTCGTTGACAACAATGTGATGTCTATTACTTAAGGGAAGTTTACTTAAGCTCCTCAAGCTTATTAAGTGTTTTTGCCTTTTAAACTACTAATTCAAATCGGAATAGTACTGTTCTCTTGTATTGAGACGATCACTTATAAAAGTGTTGTTGTGGCGTGCATCACTTTTAATATTGCTTCTGTAGCAGTTCTTGCATAAAAAACTTTTCTTAAAAGCCAATGCTTTTTCATGACCTGATTTCTCTTCTACTCATTCATGTTCTTCTCATGAAGTTGGTTGCTGGTGTGAGACACTATATAGCAGTATTTAAAATCATATAGCTAATATAATCCCATTTTGTCTGTCACTATGTAGCAGATTGAATTTTCAAAAATCTTTATGCTTCAACTTGGCCACAAACTAGTCTACACAATGTACAATGCTATACTAACTTTCATCTCTGAGTCTTTTAATTACATTCAAGAGTACAATAAAATATCAAATGCATAATCATAATCGTAGGAAAAAAAAATTAAATAATTTCATGCAAAATACTATTCGTTTCGTTGATATAAATTAACTTGAAAATTCAAAATATGTTTACCTTTTACGGGTCACTATTTATTATTGAAACTTTTAATTTTAATTTTCATGTTTTTGTTTACTTGTTTTTTATCATTTGATGAGGTACAATAATTTATGAAAAGTTTGTTTACTAAACCACACGGCTACTGTTTGTCGTGTCGGGGTGTTGATTAAATGTTGATGTCCGAGTAAAATGGTAGTTCACAATTTTTATCTTTGCTAAACATTCTGCTGAAAGATACAGTTATAATAAATTGTTATTTTTGTTTAAGTATTTGCATTTAAGCTTGAATTTGAGCAAATACATACATCAACTAAACAAAGTCTACTTAAGGCTAAATAAACTTAAGTAAACAAAATATCTTTAATAAATATACGCAGTCGGCATAAAAATCGCTGCAAGTTGAAAATATCTTAAAACAGAATAATTTCATGTAACGACATGAACCACCGGATGTCTTATATCGTCAAGTAAAACTCATTAAATTAACTTTGATATTTTGAACATTTTGGTAACAAAATTGATCAGAACCGTTTAGGAAGTAGTAAAAGTTTCATATAATTCCATGATCACATTACTTAATGGAAAAAATGTTCAACAACAATTTATATAAATATCCTGTTTACAACTCCTTCAATACAAAGATGACAATAATATTATTTTGTCCATTTCCTCCATTATCCTCATGAAGTTTAATGAACTTTTTGGATTTGGAAGAATAAAATAAAGTTTGAATAATGTCATAAAACTCTTATTTATTATTTCCAACTCTGATTGTAAATAAATACCATAAGCTTTCTATTACTTTTACATAAACCACCTTATTTTTAGGTCTAATTTAAAATTGTTTACCAATTGATGGTTCTCTATGTTGGTTGAGAGTTGGATGATAAATATGAGCAATTTAAAATATACACTTTTGCTTAGCAGATATTTCATGAATACCTATACCAAATATTCTCATCCTCTCTGTTTCTCTGTTTCTTTTAAAACAAATTAGACGAAAGAAAATTTTATGATGGCTTTTTTAGCCTTTAGCGGAGACTCAGAAATTCAAATGTATCCAATAGTATTGTAACCAATATAATTATAGAATAGTTTATTGTACAAAGTGCATTTGTAATTTTATATTTAGTGAAGACGAGATATTGGTGAGGGTTGAAATTTCTTGTGCACTAACTTATCGTAATATACTTGCTATTGGGATTTCTAAAACTGTAATCTTATCCTTATCTTTTCCTTCTTGTGTCAATGTTTTTACAACGTTCTACATGAAATGTGTTTTATCTTATGTTTTCAGCGTATGGCAAAGTCTTTCTAGTCCGAAAAGTTGGGGGTTATGACCATGGGAAACTATATGCAATGAAGGTGCTCAAAAAAGCTGCAATCGTCCAAAAAAAGAAAACCACCGAACATACTAAAACAGAGAGACAAGTTTTAGAGGCCGTTCGTCAGTCCCCATTTCTCGTCACACTTCATTATGCCTTTCAAACTGATGCTAAGCTTCATCTAATTCTTGGTAAGTATATCTCGGTTGATACAGATAATTCAAAATATAATTTTACATACCATACTGTGTGTCCAATCATATCCTAATTGAGCAGAAAGCGTAACGGAAATGAAATTTTCATCAGTAAAATTAGATAAATTGTAAACAAACTGATGTATCTGTGAAATAACCTTGATTTATTGGAGAAATGAGGACCATTGTTGCTGAGCTTATTAAAAATGTCAATTTTTACTATTTAGTTAGTCTGCGTTTCGAAATTTTCTCATTATTAATTTAGTTTAACTGACCTTAGTCACTCTTTATGCAGTTGGAGAATATATAGCTTCTAATATTTATTTTATCGATTTCTATTCATTCGATATCGTTCTTTGTGTTTAAAATATAATTCACATGAATAGGTGTTTGCATAGTATTTGATAAAATATAATGAAATACTTCGAAATAATATAAAATTGTTAATTAAATATTATGCATAAGCTAACAAAAGAATCAGGGACATGGGCGACGAAATTCGATTTAATCTTTTCCGGTGTCATTGGGAAATTGATCCAAGGCCAAAATTGGCAGCTGAAGTCTTAGAATTTGTGAAAATTGAATATTAATTAATATAATGTGAAGACCAATATGATATAATAATAGGGACAATAGCCATGTAAAATTAAAGACTAAAAGTCTCTGTAGATGTGACACTGAATTTCGGGTAATAAGGCTTCCTTGGATTTCTTCAGCAGGTAGATTGACCGTGATACCGTGTCATTAAGCAGAAGTTGTTTGAATCAAGCAGTGTGGAGAAACTGCTAACTTTCCTTCCTACCAAGTTGACTCTCAGAGTACAGAATTATTATAATAAGGGGATACGGTATAAAAGTTGGAATCTACACGTGCATGATTTATCGATTTGCTGTCTGTTACAAGGCGGACTTTGTCTTTTTATGAAATCATTAAGTACTTCCTATCTCCAACTTCTAACTACTACTGTAGTGTAGCTGATAGATGCTGCAGTGGATTTCATTTCCATTATATATATACATAGACCAAGACCACTATTGGAATAAAACTATGATAAACTCTGAACTGGATAATGTCACGTTACCTTTAGATTGGTGGAGATGCTATGAAAAAATGTATGAAATTCAAACACGCCAGCAAAAAAATAATCAAGAAAGCTTTTCTAGTCTAAAGAACAAAACCGCATAAGCAGAAATAAGCTCATAATAACCACAATTTGTAATAGGTCGCATGAGCATTCGTTTAGGGACTATGATAACTACCTACACCGTTTTACTTGCCATCATCATCATCATCTGCAAACTCCCTCAGTTGTTGTTAATACACTATTAGCTGGTCTTCTTTCTTGATTATTGGAAATATGAAATACATGGAATTTTTACCGTAGTTGGTTCGCGTGCAATTATGGTATGAGTATGAAAAATATAATGAAATGACCCCAGACTCAGCAGACTTGGAATGAATAACCTGATCAATTTTGACTTCCCTGAAATTTTATAACCCTCAAAGCAGTTATCTATGGTTGTTTTATCCAGTAATTGAATTTTTTATCAAGTTTTATTATTATGATTTTTGAAAATTGAAAGTAATTCTACATAATTATTGACATAGTTGTTAATGATAATGATTTACATATGGAGTAGTAGTGGGTGGTTCGTTGTTCGATTACAAAACCTACAGCATCATGCATATTTCGATAATAAATAATAACATTATTATAAACGCCGTCGTAGTCGTGATTCAGTATTATGATAGTAGACTTTCATTGTTGTCATCAATTTGTGTCAAGGATGTCTTTAGTAGTAGAAGCTCCCATCATGGGATGCTTTTATGTAACAACGACGTACCTTTTTATTTTTACCTTTTGGAAATTTTTTTTACTACCCACTGAATAGAATAATTTTTCTTGAGATTGTCATTATAATTGAAAGTCTTGAAGCGAACAATAATAAAGGCAATCTCAATTCAACAACGGTAGTATATTATTTTTTTATATCGATTTTATTACGCCTATTGTAGTAGTACCTTGGAAAAAAATTCAATACACTTCCAGTATAGATAATTCCTATTCCCACCTTTCTTCTGCACAAGATTGACAAGATAGTGACAGTATTCTCTATTTAGTGAGGGTATGTACTACGGTAGGTCAGTTGGTCAAATATGACTAATATTTATAGTTTCTGTGAAAGTTTGTTTAGTTTGAAAGGTTATGACTATGCTAAAATTAAATACTTAAATAATTTGCAATTTCCGTTACATTTTCATTTCATAACCTGTCTGCATTCAGAAGGTTTAGGTATAACATATATGCATAAATTGGCTACGAGAGTTACGAAATGAATAGAAATGTCTTATATAAATATAGAAACTTACACTTTTCAAATCTTTTTTTAATTCTTTGTATATTAAAAGCAATGTAGATGTTATAGTAGAGGAGAATCTTTTGTTCACATATATGATAAGATAAGAATAACTTAAGAGAAGGATATTTTATTTCTTTCCGATCGATATTAGTTTAATTATTAAAATTAACTGAAATGCCAACTATTGATCGACATACATATCAAAGGCTACATATTTAATAGCCTTGTATATAATAACAATAAGAGTGGGCGATATGGCTTCATAATTTTTACGACTCATTTAATTCTCTCCGGGAGCTCTCTGTGTTTTGAAAACAAGTTACATTACTATTATAGTTAGACATTTTTATATTAAAACAATTGTCAGAAAATAAATTACATTTATTTCTTTTGAATCTTGCATAACGTAACTAAATTGGTAAATTGCATCTTATGAAAAATTATTGAGCTTTGGACTGGAACGTCTGCACGTTTCTTAACACGTTCATTCATCAGCGTTTACAAAAGAAAAGATGAGACTTTTATAATCTTATTCAACTCAATGTTTTCTTAATTGTTCATGAAATATATCATTAATAGAAATAGAGCAGCCTCGAAAGTTTTGAAGCCGTTTCTAATTATTACGTGTATTTAATTGGCATATGTTGGAATTGGAAATGTACTGCTTAAAAATGCTGTAATAGAAATACACAACCGTATGACAGCATATAAGGTCCTCTTCCTCTGTCCTAATCGTAATCACAAACAAACTGATAAACAAAGTGAAAGCCAAAAATGAATTCTAATGATAATTATGGTGGCTAATTGTAATAGTCAGTTTATACAAATCAGGAGTAGACGATGTACTATTTAATGGGAATTTCCATGAGGAGAGCAGAAATCCTTCATGGTTGTCATTGGAATGGTCAGGTGCAGCTGCCAATAGTTGATTAGATTCATTGCTTATCCACATTAGTAGTAATAAATTATTGAATTTATTGGAGAAATCTGAGAGTCGATTAGTACTTTATGAGTTTTTTTGGGTGTGGAGAATAATAAGTAGACGAGCTAACTTGTATTGCTCCCTTCTCGTGACAAATTAATCAGATCAAAAGTAAAGCTTGCCATTCATTTATTCAGAAGCAACAGTTATTAAATTCATTCATTTAATACATGTTATTTAGATGATGTTGTGCAAAAGCTGCAATAACAATTTCATTGTAATAATTCCTAACGTAATAATAATATAATACTGTCTCGACAATCTCTTATTTTCTACAGATAGGAAGTCAAAAAGTAATATTTCAAATGAAAATGTAAAATTCGATCCATCATTCATTCAACAATAGCCAACAATTTAAAAAGAGTGTAAAAAGAGTGTAAAAAAGATTCGAAAATGTCATTAACCGTGCACATAATATTAGAGATCATTAAAAGTAGGTATTAAATCATCAAACAACAGAACAGATTCCTCTTCTGAATTAAGGAATATGTGTCAGTAGGTTATGGGCAGTGGATCCATTGCGCATATAATATGCAGATTACCATTGAAAAGGGTTTTACTACCATCATCATCATATGTGGTGTTTATATACAGATATACTGCTGTGATATAACTACGATGAAATCGGCATTTAAATTACATGCCTTTTGGTTCACAACAGTATTAATACACAATAGCATAGAAAATAGAATGCTATGCCGTAATTTAAAAATGTTTTGTTCCCATGTTCATTCACTGTTACTGTTATATCATAGTATATGACTATGATTATCCAATTCAGGAAATTGTAAGTTTCACGCATGTACTTAAATTCAAATTCAATGTGAATTCACTGTTACAGAGAAATGTACGAAATACTATTTTGTTATGAGGGATGTATGGATATTATTTACAGGTTAATTGAGGCATGTTTTGCAATTGTACTTTTCCTTGCGACTTGGGCAGGACAAGGATGGTCAACTTGACCTGCATTTAATATACCAATACGCTATGTTTATATTTAATCAGTTATAGCGTACTTTAATGAAAACTATGTCTACGCACATTGTTTCTTCAACATCAATGGTAACGTATATTCCGTATATTAGAGGTTGAATTCAATGAAGGGCTACTTGCTAATAAATGTTGCATAATTGTACTAGCTCAGCTCATAATAAAAATATTGCTGTAGGTTCAGGTTCAAGTTATCACTAATTGTTTAAACAAGGCTCAAGCGGAAAACGAACTGATCAAAACATTACGTTTATTTGTGAGGAATTATAATCTATTAGTCTATTACAAACCAGAGATAGTTACCCGGTTTCATGCAGTTGTCACTCTGTTTAAAAAAATTCCTATCCATAAAACCTACAGATATAAGATTCATAACAAATATTTTGTTTATTTGGTTTTTTACCTCATGGAAGATCTCTGACCCCATTTTATAATGACATGAGATTCAGTCGATTTGCAAATACTTTTCTACCGAGCCTGTTTTTATACTATACTTCTATGACCGAGACTAAACTATAATAGTAATACGCTATTCCAAATAACAAAATTATGTCTTGTGTTTTTCCTCGATAATTTTTACAGTTTTGTTCCATAATTTTGTTCAACTATTATGATATTACTTAGCAAATATTACTTTTAAAATTGCAAAGGTCGGTACACATAAATATTATTTTTGCTATGCGGTAGGTAACAAGACCTTTACACACATGAGAATGGCAAATTTACCAACAATACTCTTACTTATTCCATTTCACCGTTATCATACTTTACAATGTTTTAAAAAAGTCGTTAAAATCCATTGTAAATTTTCATTATCAATTAGCACATCATATGATTTAAACAAATAGTTAACGCGATGCGCATTTTCTTGGCTATCTAAGATTCGACGGCTTAAACGTAAAGAATAATATTCCGCTCTAAATTCTCTTAATGAATACCACAAAGACAAGCAGTGGTATTTGCATAAGATAGTATGTTTTAAAATATTTCGTACTCTACTTCATAGAAACTGTGTATTTAATATTAATATTATAATTACTATAAAATTGAAATGACTAGAGAGAGACACAGCGTGTGTGTACCAGTAACTCTTTGAAAAGAGAAAGATTTTCCCATGAAACATCAACATTTACTACTACTATTCTACTGAAGCTTAGTTTTGTAATCATAAGATTCAAATCGCGTGTAAATATCTCTATGAAACAAACAATTTAAAATATAAAGCATTGTTGTTGTTCTTGTGCGAGTGAAGAAGAGTCGGGGTTATTGAGAGCACGCTTTTTAATTTCCATACACATAATCGTAAAATCCAACTAATAACCACTGAAACAATAATATTCTGCATTATCATAAATACATTATTATATTATTATTAATTGCATTTTGCTGAGAATAGCGGAATCTTGATACAGTTAGTTATACTTTATCCTCACGTGTAGAAGAATGGTGAACAGTCTTTTTCTTCTAGAAATATACTTCCTTCCTTTTACAGTAAAATGGAGTATACACTTATATAGCTTATATAGTTCTCATTGTTTTATTCTGTTCTTCCTATAACTACTACTAGGGATTCATTGCATATAGAATCATTTCTCTAATCCTTGTCATCTCTACGTTTAATTATATTGTGACAGATTTGGTATTATTTTCTCCTTTTATTGTTAAATTAGTAGAATCATAATTAGGAATCAAATTGTAGCCCTTAAGAAAAGAAGCAGCTCTGGTATTTGTGGATATAAAATATATATTGTAAAAGTAGGTCAGATCAATCGAGCCAAATCTCGACGAGAGTAGACAAGCGAATCGCATTCCTGTGATTCTCGTTGATAATAATGCCATATAGTTAATGGTCTTCTATCTAACTCATATAAATCTATTGAGGATTGAATAATCAAATCCTCACTGTTTAATATGCTTTAACAGTTATTAGTTGCACGATCATAGGATCATATACAGTTGATAGATTGTCAGTAGATTATATTCTGTAGCTACAGAATATACTGATACAGATAATCGAAATTATACACGGAAACATCTTCCGAGTTCTCTCAACGCTTTTTCACTCTTCCTGTACATCTAGCTTTTTATCAACTGTAGATTATGATGATGGATTTCTTCGGTGAATTCGTTTCGTTAGTAGGAAATAAATCTCATTATTGTTGAAGTAGGCTTTGGAGTGATATGATATGAATATAATAATAAACACCTTTAAATTGACTTGTGGTTTTGTACAAATCCTACTACTACTACTACTACCTGCCAATTGGCTAAAAGCAAGCAAGAGTTAAGAATGGCAAAATCGAATTTTCCAAAAGTAGGTCACTGGCTCACATTAACGACGAAAGAGGAGGACATGCAATCCTTAGTAAAGCAAAGCAGAGTGATTCTCTCACTTGTTGTTGCCACATACAATGATTCAACATTTCCCTTTTTCAGCTAATGCATCCAGTTTTAACGACTTGTAAAAATACCACAGAACAGGGTTTTAATTTTTAAAGCACATAAATCAATTTACGGTCAGATGAAGGCCTTTCTTATTACTAAATTCCGGTTGGCTACAATTAACAAAATATATACTATGAACTTGTTGTTTTGTTTTTTTTAACTTAATTAGTAAATATTTTGTTGACATTGGTATTAATTCTTTTAATAATGTAGCAAGTGCAAGTAACTAAGTAAAAACACACCGACAATACCGACATGAGACGGAGATGGTTATTATGATATGATTTAAATTGATTTATTGAAGGCTGACTGTGAGATGAAATAAGATGTAAACTCTATGAAATCGAATCATCAAAAGCTTAATTAAGTAATTGTACTGTGTTTTATTAATATCATATACATAATACAGACAGGTAAATTAATTAGTTGGTTTGGTACCATTCACACAGAGATTCCACAGAATGTTTGCCTAGCATTTGATATTTCTTTGGTTGGGAAGACATTTTGGCCAAACCAGATGAATTTTGATGTTGATGATGATTATTATTACCTATATCGCATGCTATTATTCCACTAACCTATATTTTCTATTTTCTGACTCCACGACGGCACACACACACTAATAAACTATTATCAAAAATACCAATAATGATCAAAGACATTAAGTATGCCTGAAAAATTATGGATGTAGTCGTAAAAAGGTTTAGATCCTCAAACTGACGGAGGAACCAAAGCATATTTATTGAGATATATGAAGATCATCATTAGAATAGTAACGCTATATATAGAACACCGCAATAAGTAATTTTAATAATAATTCCCCTGTGCAATTGTAAATTAAAATTTTTGTCAAAATGTTGAAATAATTAGTAGTTGTGGTCTGGTGGAATAAAATGGGGATTTCATTGTAATGTTGTGTAGGTGATCTTACGTCCAACGCTTATTGAATACTTCTCGTAGCCTCGGCCAATGCCACTACGACCTAAATCTGGTCTACGATTTATATTCGATATGCAGGCAAGACGGCGTAAAATACATTTTCAAATTATAGCCGTCATAGCGCTATAACTTTCGTGAATGTTGGCGAATATTAATATTATTGCTTCATAGCAAGTTTAGTAGTAGAATGGCTGGCTGCATTGAAGCATTTGCTAGCAAAATTGGATTTTAACTCAACTTTCACTTGTTTGGTTTGAGATTATTATCGAAAAACTTTTAGCTATATCATATAGGGAGCTGTAATGCCTGTATTTTTTACTATACCTCTAATAAAAATTGTCTGTCTCTGCTCTGTGTTTTACGACTGATTGGCGTGCACATAATAATTTTATTATTTCGCAATTTTAAATTCAATAGCATCGATGTTTAACCTGGGAATTAACTGATTTCACATAACAAAGCCATTAATTTAATTTTTCTTTATTGATGACTGCTGTAAGCGTGCATGTATTTTATGAGGCATTATGTATTGTAACAGAAGTAATACAAACTTTTATGTAATAAAATGTCATGTATGTTCACATAATTGTGCACGAACAAGAACCTCAACTATTATGAAAAGTTAATTTTTAAATCAAAACTTATTAAAACGAATTTGTTAATTATTGTAAACAATTTATTTAACTAGAATACTATATTTATTTGTTTTATAGGAAGTTAGGGTTAATTACAAACGCGTCAAGTATTTTTATATGCTCTATTCT
Source organism: Desoria trispinata (assembly GCA_034695165.1). Taxonomy (NCBI): domain Eukaryota; kingdom Metazoa; phylum Arthropoda; class Collembola; order Entomobryomorpha; family Isotomidae; genus Desoria; species Desoria trispinata. The sequence continues at coordinate 54,232 of JAQFZB010000038.1, forward strand.
ATGTGAAGTAAATGAATCAGAAAAGGGATAAATGATTGGATCAGTCAGACATTGTGATTTAGTTGAATATTAAATATTAATCATCATTATGAAAATCGAATTAGATATCATTCAGATTAATGATTAATAATTTTGAAATCACAGGACTGATTCGTAGTAAAAAAGAGAAAATATCAAGTGTTTACGGAAGTGTATGTAATGAAAGTCGTGGAAAATGAATGGACGGCAAAACAATCCTCTTGTATTTGTATCACGGCAGGCAGTAACTTAACCATGATGGCTGTTGTTTTCTGGCGTCTTATTTTAGATATTGATGTTATGTTGGTCTGATAGAAGTGTAGGAAGCTATATGTCAACGGTATTCAGTCCGAATGAGTGTGTGGGTGATGAGGGGATTTCGGATTTGATTTTCTTTTTGTTTTCATGATTCCTATTTATTATACAGAACAGAACTTACGGAAGTAAGATATACGAATTCTGTGTCATGGACTCTCACTCCCGCTGTCGCTGACCTAATTACTCGAGACAAGAGAATTATTTTCTAGTGACGACGACTACTGTGACGATAGCATTTCACTTGTTCCTGATGACACGTAGAGAAAGTCATTGTTCTTATTTCGCTTTTCTACTCGTATTAGATCCTTGTATAGAAGAATGGACAAGTAATGTTGGAATGAAATCAATGAGTCTAACGTCAACCTCATGTGCTTTCTTTCATATCGTTTTTTGTCTCTTCTTAAAAAACTCTCATATTTCAACCCGTATGTGTCCACCTGAATTTGTCAATTTTCTTTTATCTCTATTAAGAAACGTGCGTAGCGAAACAATCTCCTTTTACATTTGTAATACAAGACATAAAGTTACTAAAGTTAGTTGCCAAATAGATTTTCATCATGGAGAAAAAGGTCAAATTCGTTAAAGGACGTATTACAGTGCGTCATATTATGTGTGTATCACTATCTGGAATCTATATACCTATACATATTATGTAGTCTATAGAAGATGAAAGATACTCTAACAGGATGCCGAAGCCGATGAACATACGTAAAAGAGAAATCGATGCTTTCAATCATACATTTCATTTCTTTAACGCAATTAATCAACTTTGATGGTTTGAATTTATTGGATGGTTTAAGGTTATGGGGTTCGGTTTAAATGATGATCATCATTCTCATGAATGAACATTTATTTATAGGTATTTAATAGAACAATAATATGAACTAATTTTGTTTTTTCTCTTTAATTTACAGATTACGTGAGTGGAGGAGAGCTTTTCACGCATTTATATCAAAGGGAACGATTCACGATTGATCAAGTACGAATTTATATTGGAGAAATCGTCCTAGCATTGGAACATTTGCACAAGGTTTGTTTTGTTCTACTTTTTTTCTGTATATATAGGAGTATGTATTGTTCTTTATTTAGCACCTGCTTGCCTAATATTCACCCACTCATTTCATCCCAAAAATGCTATCTCTACTATTACATATATCATTATCGAATGAACAATTGAATATAAGTCGATAATGCCATTTATAAAAAAATATCAAAATTGTCAACATAAGTAAAAAAGAAGAACGGAGATTTCCATATTTTCTAAAAATAAAACCATTCCACTGTGTTACTGCTATAGTATGTATTGGTGGTCTGTTGATTATTGTTTGGCAAATTTTAAGATAATTATTCTGTGTATTACTAACAACAATCACAATCGGCAATAACATCTCGCTCCAACACAAGGCAAACAGCTTGTTTTTGTTTTTCTGTAAGAAACCAAAGGTCATTGTCACGCTTACAGAAAATAATATGGCTAGTAGTAAATCTAAAAGATTAATCATTATTTTATATAGTTTCTTAATTGTTGAACAATCAATATTTTTTGTATCTCTCAACTCGTCCAGTCAATGCGTCTTCATGCGTTCAAAACATTCCATAATTCCAGCAAACACTAATGAACTTGAGAACTTCATTTTGATCAACTTGTTATAACAAGGTCAAACTTTGGGTTCTTATTGATTAGTGCATATAACAAAAGTAAATAAACCTATTGAAATGATTAGATACATTTATTGGGAATATTGTTGCTGAAATTTCATCTGGTGTAGAACGGAGACTACATATTTATTTTACTGCTCTAAATTGTGACATAAATCTAATAAATTATAGTGAATGACGCAAATTGTTAAAATGTTTTCCCATTTGATTTATTATTGAATTTTATTCTCCCTCGTAAAGTTTTCCACGAATATCTGTTTTTGGTTGATTTGATTATTATCACTGATTCCTCTCTCACCAAATTGTCATTAGCCATTATATTGTATAACGTAACAGTGAAATGATCCTTAGCACAATATTATGCAAATAGTTATATACCAAAGCAGAATATGTATGGAAATGAATAGAGGAGCAAGGAGACACAAATTTACCTTGCACGTTCAATGGCAACCTTCAGACAAAACATTAAGTTAGCTCTTTAAATATTAAATGAAAGTTGGTGGATAGCATTGAAATTTCCCTTAATCATTATCATACATGGTATTACTGTATGTATTGCTAAATATGTCTCCCACAACAAATGAAAATCATTCACAATGGACTTATCTAATATTAAATATTTTATACTAAGAGTTTCCCACTGAGATTCTTAATAAAATTATTGCATATTTTTACTACTGAGAGATTTTACTCGACATGTAACATTCAACCATGTGAATTGTTTTGCTATAAAATTTTACATTAAGGACCAATAATACTTACATAACATTACGTTATTCTATTCAAGTTCAGGGACGTTAGCTTTAGCATTACATGTTTGGCTGGTACTGGATAAATAATTCCGTGAATTATAGTAAATTGTGATCAAATAATATTTTAGAATACAAAATTTAATTATCATTATGGCGGTTGTATTAGTGAACACGAAGGTTGTTTAAAATTGTTAAGACTTCCAGTTGAATGAGTATATAGTTGTTGAGCAGTGAGAAATTAAACTAATGATAAGTAAACATCAGTGTTATATAAATGGATGATTTCTCAATGGTATTATAATCAAAGTGCACAACACGCTATTGTTTGCAGTTTAAAAGTTAAAAAGTCTAGCTTTATAGGCAGTGGATTGTTGCAATACAAAATATTAAATTTTCAATTCTATTTACAAATGATAGTTGAGGCGATGTAGGTATTTTTTAGTTAATATAAAATCCCACCGGAGGAGTGTAGATGACCCAAATGACCTACTTTCTTGTTCTGATCATTAGAGAATTTTGTTAAATAATTCTTCTCCTTAAAACTAAATGCATATTTGATGCTTGTTTTGGGAAATGACAGCAGGATATGCAGGCAGTGTGCGTAATGATGCATAATAGATACGCCACTAATGATATTCTCCTTAACGCGATAAATGTTTAAACCGTTTTAAAATCTCATTAATACCAGAGATCATGTCTAACTGAATTGAAGTAAATACATTTATTTTGCATTTAGTTTAATCATTATCAATGAATATGACAGGGTATTTCAAAAAAACTAAATTAAATCGATAATGTTCTTTGGGTTGAATAAGAAGTTTATGGATTTTTTGTCAAGATTGAAGTAAACATGAGAGTTAGCATATATCCACTTTGGGATAAGCATTAAGACGGTATAATGTATGCACACATTATATATCTATACCCATTACAACAACCAGAATCAGAATCCTCATCGTTTTCCTGTTTTGACATTTAAATTTACGAGAAATAAGCTGTTTCTATGTGTAGCCTATTTTTTGAGAAGAAGAGTTGGTTGACCTTTCTTTTCTTATGTGATTCGAAAGAAAGTCGTCGTAAGTTAATGTACATATGGCACGTGGATCTGTGTATTAAGCATCCAGAATAGGGCAGAAGAACAAGCAATAATAGCACACGGCAAAAACGAATAAAAGCTATTCGAATCACATTTGAAGAAATATTAAAAATCTACGTCTCATATTTTTATTTGTGCATTGCTCTTCTTCGGAAATGTTAAAAACCAATACTTCTATAAATATGTGTATTATACTGTAAATATATTACGTCATACAAAATTCCCAAAAGTAGAAAAATTTGTTAATTATGAATGAAAGTTTGTAAAAAAAACTTTAAAGTAGTTTATGACAATAATAAACAGAATAATAACAACAATAATCTAATATTAGGTTTATTACAAGCTCTTATACAAATACGAACACATGGTTAATTTCAATACTCCTTGATATAAAGAAAAATCATGTATCAATTTTTCATCTAACAAATACAGGTTGTTGGCAAACAGGCGATTGCGTACTATTATGGCTAAAAATACTTTCCATCAGGACAGAAATATCGAGACAATTGCGTAAATTGCTAAAAATAGATTAGGTGTGTACCTAATGTTGGTTAATACGTAAGAAGAAGGAGAAAAGTCATAAATGAACGCAGAGAGAGATAGAAGGAGCGAGGACTGAGCACTTTCCACAGTATTTTTCTATTTCGGGAATTCTCGAGATTGGCAACCAACTGTATAAAGGAAGCACAAGAAAGTATATTATATAATATCGTGTCTTCTTTCAACATACTATGTATGTAATGTTAAACCCTTTATGAAATGTGTCACCAATTATTTACACAGACTAAAGCTTATATGAAATGTCAAAGGAGAAGAAATTCACTTTAAAGAAGTGAGTAACTATTTTGGGTGTTTTAAATGATTGAACACCTTTTATAATCTCTTATGAACGGTCTTTATTATATATCTATCCGAAGATT
>JAQFZB010000039.1:0-58773 GCA_034695165.1 Desoria trispinata
CCAATTCTTTTCTTATATTCCCCATAATATTCCTTTAAATCTTCAACTAAAACAAACATTGAGAACAAGATTTTTTCATTGAAATACTTGACTTGACACTTGACGCATAAAATTCTAACCATTGCTGTAATAACCTATGGCTTATCATCCTTTCATCTTAAATTCTAATGCTCTATGTGGTCTTCCTCTGGCTTTGACACTTCTACTCGTAATACAGATTCTAGATTCTGAACTAACGAGGATCAATATTTTTTTTAAAGTTTTAATTTTTTAATATTTCAATTAAAAGTTATTCTTCCGTTTATTTTTTAATCAAGGGGTTATTTTCTTACTTCATACAGATATTGGAATGAAAGAAGACAATTTCAAGGGAAATGTAATATTTTTAGTGTAAAAGTGCATCTGTTTAAGGGGGCGGGGAGACGGGGGGGGGTGTTACAAGTTAGAAATAGAATTTCATTTCATGCGTATAGAATGTTGTTAGTGGTAAAAGTTATTGTGTATAAAAGGCATATAATATTATTTGGACAGCTTGAATGTTCCCAAAGTGGAATAAATGGAAGAAGGTTGTGACGTGAGTCCGGGAGGTCTCCAACAACATTTCCTCCTATTTACGAAGATACACTTTTGAATATTTACATTATTAGAGCCACTTTCTATTAAACTGTCATTTTTATTCACTTCCAATATACCTCTCTCTACGTAGGTATATTCCCAGCCCATGATTCCATTCTCTTCATTTTGATTCATCATGGGTCAATAGTGAGTCAATACTTTGTAAGAATTTTTCCAACTATTTAACAGAAAATGAGACAAAATGATTTCCATGCTCATATAAGCAAGGTCAGGTAGTGGTAGTGGTAGTTGTAGGGGTTTTGACAGGTCATGTTCTTGTTCATGGATCGTGATGGATGTTTTCTTGTTTTCCCTTCTTCAAATAGCAGTGGATTGGGGATGGTAAAAAGTGCGTGTAACTTGAGCGACTCTTCAGTTCCATTTCTGGTCTCTTGACGGACTGAACGCAGTTGGAGGGGGCTCCACACTTCCAGACATTTCAATACCTATTTATCTAAAATATAATTTAAGGCATTGGGCTCACTAAAACTGACATGATTCAAGTGCAACTACTAATGTTACATTAGTAATATTTTAATACAATTTTACAGCTCATCAAATCAAGTTAACAATTTCACCATATTATAGAAGAGGAAGAGGAATAAAGTGAGAATTTAAGCCCCATATTATTGCAGACGTTGAAAGTTATTGCTTCCTGTTCATGTCCTTCTGTGCTTATTTGGTTCAGATATCGGATTCACATCCGGAAAGTAAAATTCATACAAAGGAAGTTGAAAATGTGACATTTCAGTTTTAAAATAAAAGTGCATATTTCTTAAGGATCTTGAAAAGTAAGTGTTCAGTTCAGCATTCAGCATTCGTAAAATTTAAAATTGTCTTGTCGTCAACTGATGTTCTCCAGAAATTAGCCATATTCCTTTTGATTCTAAATTCTAATCCCATTATTATTCAACACTCAATCATAAGCTTAGAGCTCAAGGGCAGAAAAAACTCTGGCTGGATTCGAAAGATTTAAATCGGATTAGACAGTCCATTTCCTTCGGGGAGGTTGTACAGACCGGAAAATTCATTTCTCATTCTTTCTTCAAATGTTTTATAATCTGCTCCAATGCTGTAGTGTTGAAGAAAGTCAAGTGCAAGTTTTATTTTATAGGGAAAATCCCGTTTTCAATTGAAACTAACAAAATTATAGAATAGGACTGAAACTGAATTGCATATGGGTTTTATTTTTTAGTGGAGGACAAACGTGAGACATTAGATGATCATTTATTTGTTATTTGAAGAGTATAAAAAAGCTGTCCCTATTGTTGCTTTCGTGTATGTCACCAATATCATCCACTCGTTAGTCAACTAATTGTTATTACACTCTGTCCTCCTCTTCTTATTCCAGTCTCTGATATAATAAGAGGAAACATGAAACATCACACGAACAGACAGAAATTTAATGCCAAACTTGATGAGAGTGGATCGTAAATCTGTCTATTTAGGCATTTTTATCAGAATATTTATGACATCGTCATCTTCATCTATCCCCTTGTACAATTACTAAAGGAATACAGCATTGACAAACAAATTCAAACGTCTTTAAATTAAATCTTTTATTTCAAAAGGTCAAAAAACTTTAACACGCGTATAATTGAGTTGTGTTTATTATCCAGGTTCAATTAAACAGAATATGGCTAAATCACTTTTATTATATTTTTGGGGACAGGACGTTTTTATTAAGTCATTACAAAAATTAAAATTAAATCTTTTTTAAACATTTCTAAACAATTTTAAAAGTTTCATTACAATTGCAATAGACAGACTTGTTTGTTTTCATTATTTGCTATAAAAGTATAATAACAATAAGAATGAAAAAAGCTCTTGAAATAAGAACCCCAAAGTATTAGATTTCATTGGCCATATTGAGTTTTAATATTTCCATGTAGAATTTTATTCTAATGTGATTTTAATTTTAAATGTGGCCTTATGTCATTTTGTAAATGGGTAAAGGGGTGGGGGTGTTCAATATATATTTCATTTCCCAATATATATGATACGGGTGTAGTGTAGTATGTCTATTGGTGTGAATTTCAAATTTTACATGCTCTCGTGTTTAAAAAGAGATGAGATATTCTTCCTTGAACTTGACGTTATGTGGTTGTGGTTTAAGGAAACACTTTAAATTATCTGTAGTCGACAGAGGTTGACGAATGTGGTTCATGGTCGTGCATCCTAATTCATCTGACTTGTCAATTTCATTTGGATTCAGCCGAGATCATAAATCCTCAAGTCTCAAAGACTATATATATTCTATATAGTAGTATATAGTGTCAGGCAGTTTCTTAATCTTTTTCTCATAACATAACATAACACCAAAGCCAAAGAAGCATTTGATTTTGACATGATTATGGATTTATTAATGTCACATTAGAATTCACAATATATTCTCAGCTCGGCTTTTCAAATCAAAAGTAAAAGGAAGCGAAATGTTTCATTTCAGATTTTTTATACCTTTATTTTGATATGTGATGTGATGGGAAAATCAATCTCATAAGGTTTTTTATCTACTTTTCATGTTATTGCATGAAAATTGAGAAATTATAAAAGATTTTTAACTATAGCCTTTAAATAAAGTTATGAATGAACAGGAACAACTTAATTAAGCTTAAATTGTTTAATTAATAACATCTTAACTAATTTCTCCGTCTTTTAAATTTTAAATTGTTAAATTCTAAAAAACTCTTGTAACTCGTTAAAGAAAAAAAGAAATGACATTTCTTTTATGATTTGCACATGGAAGAGCATAAGAGAGTAAAAGACCACACCTGTGCATTCTTCAAAACAAATTTATTGTTGCACATAAATCCACCATTAAAAGTGAGAAAATGAGTTACAACACATCAGTATTTAAATTATGGCAATAAATACTTGCTTATTATAAAGTTCCTGGGGGAAATTATCCTCTTAACGTTTTCCTTCACTTGTTATGTTGTTATCCCATCTTATTCTGAATGTATTTTTTTCTAAATAATTATTTCAATAATTTCTGGTGGAAATTAGAAGCTATTTATGAGTAAAGTATCTCTGAGGTTTTCTGTATTGGAGTCAAGCACAAGTCATCTTGGCTCTTTATCTGAAGAAGAAAGAATAAGAAGGGGAAAAAATGCTCCCTTGGCTTTGCTTGGAGGTGGTTGTCAAGTCCTTAGAAATAATATTGGGTTTGTGATTTAGGTGTTGAAGATGACTTATGGATTTTACTATCAATAGATCATGTATTTACATTGGGAAACCATTTCTCTGGCAGTTATATGGACCTCACACAAAGACCTTCATCCCCCATGTTGAGTACATACAACTATGACATGCAATTAAATATTTAACTATTACAATTCAAAAAACATTATTCCATATTCCATCCCTATATCTGTAGACCTTTAGTCACAGTCACAGTATACATGCCCATTGCCCAGTCTCAAGTCTCGTTAAAAATATTCTAAAATGTTTTAAATTAATACCCATATTCCTAGAGTAAAACATCCCTAAATGGCAATATTCATTAGAAACTATTTTACAATATGCTGACTTTGTACTCTTGAGAAGATGAAACTAAGAGAATTGAATAATAATGAAACCCATAATTTGCATGAGGATTTATTGGACCTTGCACGCATCGTTTACTTCATTCCAAAGATGAATTGTCCAATTAGCACGGACTTATTCACAATGCTTATATCAAATTGCAAGGCCTGCAAAATCTAGACTAGAAGACTAGAATTTAAAAGTTTAATTGCAATTTTGAAATTTTTGAAATTTTCTAGTATCATATCATATCCTATCGTAAGTAGTAAAATTGAATTGGCGTCCTCCCAACGCATTCCCCCCATAATATACATTATTACAGACATTTGAAATCCCAAAGGGGGTAAAACTGTGCAGTTGACAGTTTAACAAGGAAAAGTTTCATTTTCCTTCCTGTTCTTCTCCCTTTCTATGTGCACTACTATTCTGTACAAGAACCAAGTACATGCTTTGTTACAGTCTCAAACTGAAAAGTACGGAAATCGGAAGCAAAGTAAAAGTCTTATTTGGAAATACTTGTAGGGCTCCATCAATTTCCTCCCTCTGTCCTATCTTCTTATTTAAGAAAATCAAATCAAGACACAACACAGCAGTCCATCTGCATTAGCTTTAGCTGCACTTTATTATAAAGGAGTGAAATGTCTTTTTAATAAAGACTCATTCACTCTTTGAGAGAAAAAGAGGGAAATCATGGGGTGGTTAATTTGTTTAGGGGTTTTAAACTCAGTTTTAAAGTCAGAGTGTATTTAATTCTGAATTATGAGTCATCCTTTGTCATCCGAGAAGAGAACAAGTTGTCAATCCATTTTATTCCCCCTCCCCCTATATATAGTCTTATATATATATATATATATATATAGCAACTACTGTGTTTCCTTTCTCTCTTGTAAAGTAAATTGATTTCAAAGTTCATATTGACTTTCACTTTTCTCTCTCTCATGAAGTTGAAATAGTATCAAAGGGAAACAGTTGAAAACTCAACTGGTTTCACTTTTACATAAAGTTTTCCCTTTTGCCAGAAATTTAAATACACAAAAGTTTAAATATCTTTTGGAATAGAAACAGAAATATTACAAATTTACATAAAAGTTTTTGAAAAAGTTTGAGATTTTGTTGAATTTAGAATTTCATTTGGATGGAATCTTTTGGAGTTGACGTTGATGGAAGATGAGTTTTGCTTTTTCTAAGTTAATTGCTTAGATTTTACAACCATTCATTCGTCAACTGGGAGCATATTGCAGGATTCTTAAAAACACCATTATGTAGTACTATGTGGGATGCCAAATTGCCAAAGGAAAGGGAAACAAAAATAATTGTACCATTTACATCTTCTCATCTGATGGAAATTATACAGTCATCTGCAACAGCTTTATAATATTTTCCTACCGTTGTGGAACTTTAAAAGAAAACTAAAACTATAAACTATTTTTGGTCTAAAATTCTGAGACATTTTGGTGTCTAAAATTTTTGGTTTTGAGTGAAGCAAAGAGAATTGTATTTCTTATTGTAATTAGATTATCCAAGCCAAGTCAGAAGTTGTATTTATTTTGTCAATTCCCAGTCCCATGTAAAGAGGATAGAGGCAGTTATGGTTCTCAAAGCAAACCAAAGATTCCTCCAAGACAAGGAATAAGGAAAAAAGAAGAATCTCGTGGATTTCCTGTTGAAATGTGCACATTCTGTGAATCAGGGGACAGAATGGATTAGGACTCAGAGCAAGAACTAGAGGATCTTAAGACATTAAGTTTAAGAAAGTGTTGGAGGCAGTTTATCTATCTGCCACCACACCAAGAAAGAATAAGAAACCGAGAAAACAGTCAGTAATAATAAAATAAAACCAAGAGAAACGAAATAGAAAGTATAATACTAATGCTAGGAGGAGGATGGAGGAGGTATTCAACAACCACAAATAACTCTACAACACATAAAATAAATACAACAAAGAAAATCTCACATATTCTTAATTCCTCACAGTACAAAAGCAAAGAGTAAATCCCTTCTAATGTCTTAACGTCTTAAGACTCAAACATTCTATTACGAACCAAGAAAATCTAGGAAAAATATATTAACTACAAAATTCCCTACTCAAATTACCGTAAAGATTTAACTTAGCAGAATTTCATTACATCTACTTCTAGTACACTACATGCACAGTAAACAAATTTTAAGACCCAAGACTTTGTTAACTAAAGCTAAAAACTAAAAACATCACGTTCTCATCTCATTTAGATTATGTAGTGTAATGTTATCTCGACTTTAAAATTAAAACTACAAGCGACATTTAACATGCAACTGGATAGATTGTTAATTCAAAGCACATTTAAAATTAACTCTGGAGAGATAAATTCAAGCTCAAATTACATCTAGAGATTTTAAACCATATGAAATTTAATATTCCATTCCAGATAATACTTGAGATAAAATAATTCTAGAAAAATTAGACAATTTGTTGGTTCGGAATCCATGTCCTTATAGTTGCAATTATCATACTGGAGCTGAAGCTGGATAAAATATAGGAAATTCCCTACCAAATAATAATGAAAGTATATTAGATTTGGAATAGTAGTAGTAATTATCCTTTGAATTCACCTTTGCCTTCCAGCAGTAGTGGAGTAGATGGAATTTTCCTTTTCCTGGAGAAGTGCTGCTGGTAGTAAATAATTGGATTTCAATTGATCCATTTCATCTCGTAGTCCTGTCTGTCTGTCTGTCTTTCATTTTCATTTAGCAGTACATAATGAAGAGTATTATTCAGCTGAAATGTTTTCATTATTGGAGGAAAGGGAAAGTCACTCAAGGCGCTTTTTCTTTTGCTTCCGTCAATGCAAATAAACCAGCAGAAACTAATAAAGTGTTCCCCTGTCTATCACTATCCCTTCCAAAAAAGAGTTCAACTAACCATATCGCATCAAACGATCCATAAATAAGAGAAAAATCTAAAAGAAAACTCAAAGTGATAGACTGTAAACCTCTGAGGAATATATTTAGTATTCTCATGGGTCATGTCATTATGCTTGTCCATAATAATCCCACTACTATAGTTCATACAGATAATATACTCTGGAGATATTTTTAACTTTAACTTTAACCAGGGATTTTAATTGGAAATTGGAATAGTAAGTATGGGAGGCCTAGAATTTTAACATTAACAAAGGAGGACAAGTGATGAGATTTAAAATCCTTATAGCATTGGTCCTTGTGGGTGGTTTTGGTTTTGGTTGGACACTTTACATAAAATTAGTGTGTCCACACCCTATACTTGTCTCATTAATTCATGGATAATGTCTACAAGAGTCATCAACACACCTTTTAATCTATCCCTTTAATCTGCACTTTACAAACCAAACTGACGCCAACTGCTATATGCTCACTAATAAAAGGAATTATTATTTCCATTGCAATATAACACTACTACATGGGAAATGTATGTGGAAGTACAACTGCCAATTTTATTAATACTAATAATGGGTTCATTGTTCATGGAGCATTGTCATTGTCTACATTATATATAACAATGTCCTCATGCTCTAGATATGTATTAATTGTTAATTTACAATTACAGGGTGTACGTTCACAGTACTGCAAATTACTAAGAGGGTGACCATCCATCACATTGGAATTCATTCATGATCTCAGTATCAGTGAAAGGGGACAAAGTGGTTGATCATTACGGTTTCATAAATCTAAATTTCCAAACCAGTAAGTTCTATTCCATATATAAATATACTATTATATGATTTTTGGGGTTTTGGGGGGAATCACAATCACAGCCACCAATTATAAAGTGATATTCAACGTCAATGTCAATAACCAAAGTTTATAAAGAATAAATAAACAACTTTTTAATCCTAACCCTCAGAGCCTGCCTGGAGTCGTGTGTTTTAAATCCTTTTTCTATGGATCTTTTATGATTTTGGTTGGGCACAGACCCTCAATTTGTTCACACTCTTGTCTTTTCCAATTGAAATGTCAGTTTCCTTTGTATGTGATAATTAAGTACATTTTATGGCTATAAATCCCTAAAGAGGGTAAAAGGGTAGCAGGAATAAATTCTGATTCTAAATGTATATGGAAAGGGTACATCTTTGTGATTTACTCTAAGGGTATTATTTAGATCCAAACCAAACCAGGATTCGTATTTGTTTTTCTATAAAAATAATACGTTATCATAGTGTGAATCCACTTGAGGGAAATAAAAGGGGGGATATGGCTGGGCTGCTATTTCTTTTAAAATTCATGAAAATTGTGTGAAGCCTTAAATCGGATGTTTAGTCACATAAGAGATCTGGGGGTGAGGAGAATAGTTGTTCAAGTGCTGTGATGTGAAATGAGGAATCACCTTCCATGTTCCATATAAATAAAATGAAATCCCCATAGCATAGAAGAACATGACAGAATTGAGTCTTCACACTTTCCCATTTACAGTAGTCAACAAAGCAAATGACAAACATCATCACAAGGAGGAATCAAACCCTCGTGAAAAATCCATTGAGAGATCACACAAGTACCGCATTTGAGGACAACTATTGAAATCTTCCCCTGGATCTCTGGAACTGAATGGGGGAACTGCTTCCCTTTGATAAAAGATTGGGAAAATGATTAATACATATCAATACCACAAAATCAAATCTTATAAAATCTTGTACATTTAGAAAGTTCCAACGTCTCAAGAAAAGAACAAGAGTATAAGACAAAAATGCTAAAAATAGACGAGGATTTTTTGCAATTTTTTAAAAGCAAATGGAATTGTGACATGTTTGGCATTCATATCTCAAGCAGATCGTCAATTATTGGATTCAATTAGTAGCAACGTCTAGAATTTCTTCTGTGGTGTGGATAAAGATTTGAAGATGGAACATCATGTGCAATGGTATTTATATTTTTCCTACCCCTGACAGTTTCCACAACATATAACATGGGGGTATATGGAAGGACACTAAAAGTATTCCCAGCCCCATATGGCCATGTCAGTCAACTTGGACTGCAACGGCTTAAGCACATTGTTCAACGGCTGGAGTTGTTTGATAATGAAAATGCTAGTTGATGGACAGGGAAATCCAATTTCTTGTCTCAGCCTCAGAGCAAAGGATTTTTCTCATATTAGAATATTATGAGAATGAATAATACCCGGGTATTAAGCCCTGGCATGCAAAAAGTATTCCTCTTCTGAGGTTTTCGTGTGGCTCACCCATACAAAATTATTCCCCCACAAGGCCCAGAAATATTCCATCCCTTCTGCATCCTCTTCTAACGCCTTAAATAAAGAAGGAGGCAGTCAATCACATTGTGTTTCATATACACCCTTATTTACATTTTAATTAAAATATTATGTCAAGACGCCAAGAGGGAATATATTTCTGAAATTGTATTATAATGTCATATCACGATCACGATTTTAAATTTAAAACTTTTTTTTCATAAATACATTTTACATTTTTTACTCCTCATCCACAAAAAATCTAGAAAAAATTAACTTAATTAATTTATAATTAACAGGTGATTTGACAATGGGCTCCAACAAAGATCATTCTGGGATTTTGGACTCTCATTCCTCAATAGATGAATATGAACCATTTGATGACGACTATTACGACGAAGATGAGGAAATTGATGAAATTCACACAAATCCTACAACCGGAAGTTTTAATACAGACTCCAGCAGCAGTAAAAATCTTAATAATATGTAAGTAAACAGCCCATGAAAATTAAAATTGAAAGCAATTTTCTCAAATGTAAATGTATGTATTTGAATATTTATACTGGTTGCCAAATATAGGGATACATTTGATAATTTCATGTTCCCGTCAGTTCAACAATATTGATTTGCTTACATTTGGGAATGTTTTAGCATGATTGAATCCCTCTTTCAATTCCATCCATGTCAGATCCTAATGGAACATGGATTCCCAAGATAGACATTCCCATATATTCCAATCCAACAAGTATCTTTCCATACTTGTAATACTTTGAGATATTATGGAGAAGAATTTCATGCAATTTCATCAAAATAAGAACAATTTCAACCATTTTATGAATATTGATCTGATTTGACAGTTTTGTCATTTACTCGGCTGGAAAAACTGGAAAAATACTCGTGAAAATTAAAAGCAAATCTTTAATAGAGAGTAAATGAAGTGAAAGAAATAGGTTTTTTCCAGAGTCTTCCATTAGATTCCAGATAAAACATCATCTATATGCTAATTCCTCCTAAGGAAAGAAGAGGACATTTCAAGTGTTCATAACTGAATTGTTATGATACAGTTTAGAGAGAATTTGATTTCTATGTGGCCAGCAGGCCAAATTTTTTTCAACGACACGACAAGACACAAAGACGACAATGAAGAGCTGAAAAAGAAAAATGATTCTTTTGGTTAAAAATTCTCGAGTTCATTTCCTTCCTCTGGCTCCAGCCTCCTCATATCGTATCGTACTGTCATTTAAGTCGACTAGTGGATTTTTTCCCATCATCTAGAATTTACCATTTGCCTATGATGATGTAGTAGTGTTGGTCTTGCGGATCTTGTTGGACATGAAACATTATTTTATATTTTATCTCTTCTCCTTCAAAGAATGTAGAGTTAAGAAAACAACTCTGTCTCTATGCCCTTTTCATCATTTCTCAAGAAGAAGAATATAAAAAATTCTGGAGAATTCTTCCTGAAATTTTTCACAACTCCCAATAAATCATTTGGTCTCACCCTCTCTCTCTCTCTTCGTACTTCCTTTGATCACCATCCATGATCATCATCATCATATCCCACGGACAGAAAAAACATCTCTTCCTCCTCTGACTCTCTGGTCTGGAGAAAGGCAAAGACGGAGAACCGAAAAACTTCCACCTTTTACCCTATAGGAATAGGAACAGTTACTGTAAAGTATCTGCCATCGACTCATCATCATGATCGTACAACATATCCGCTTTTTACTTACAGACCCCACCGATAACACCGTAGAAAGAGAATATAACTCCCTGGTAGGGTTCTATTTCAGGATTATAAGAAGATTGTGTATATATGGATATGGCCACCGTCTTTGTGGTCTGGCCTGGTGGCGTTCATCTTCTTGATCCTCAGTTGTAATATTGCTATCCGTTTATTTTCATTACAAACTCAAAGTGGTTGGGTGAATTCTATTTTTCAACCAAAAAGTGAAAAAGTGGTTTGGTTATCGTTATCGGCTCGTTTCTTTTTATTAGTCCAATCCTATGACGGACATTTTCATTTCACGCCTTGAAGCTTCTTTTCCAGTCTCAATAAAACTTAAAGTATAAAAATAAAACTCTGCGAAGAAGAATCTGAGAGGGACACAATTTTATTGCAAACACAAGACAGAGACATTTTTATTTAAATGTTCAACCAGCAATTGGAACCAGAACGAAAGATGAAATTGAGACATGGGACTACTACTACATGAGAGACTTTTTTTTGCATGGGGGATCTTTTTTTCCTTTTCCAGTCCAAATCCCATCTATAATATTAATATATTGTATGTCTGTTTGTTTTTGTAGACATATATATTTCGTGAAAATATGAAATTCCTCACATATTTTAGATATTTTGGAAATGAGTTCATGTAAACTGGTACTATATTTTTGGAGGTTGTAGTAAATGAGTTTATTTAATAGATTCCCATTAGGAAATGTATCTTCGTGATCATCACATGTATGTTAGGATGGGTTCATGGTTCATTTTTATTTGCATTTCCGCATTATTATACGACCCATTGCCACGATAATAAAGATATTTTTAGCTTCAGCTAGATGAGAATATATTATCTAATCGGGAAAAGTAAAGCTCTCTATTATATTACATAATAATAACTTCATAAATAAACATACTTTCTTTTTCTCTTTAGAAATAGCAGACCAACTCATGAAGATATATCGCCATCTTCTACGACGACGACTTTAACCACCACAACAAATGGAGAAGGAAGCTCTGACAATTTTCTAAGATTTGTTAAGAAATTGACAAATATTACAAGAGAAACAGGACAAGAGATTCGTCTGGGATGCGAAGCGGAAGGAAGTCCTCCTCCAAAGAATATTCGATGGCTGAAGAATGGTGCTCCTGGACAATTTGGTGGATCTCGGTTCAGAATTAAAAGTTCTCGCAAAAAGTTAATATTTTTTTATTGTATTCAATTAAGCCTTATTTTCCTTAAAAAGTCCTCCCTGTATTCCATTAATTTTTTGCCCCCCTCCCTCCCCGAACCTCCATTATTTTCTAATTCTAGTTAGAATGTTTTAAAAGGAAATAATTTTACGGGGTTTTAAAAATATCTTACAGAATAACAGAATTTAAGAAATCTCCCGTCAAAGTCACTTCGACACTTCGTATTACAAATTTAGAAGTTCTGGATAAAGGATTCTATACTTGTGAAGCATTTAACCGAAATGGACTAAAAATATTATCGGTGGGGATTCTGGACGTTCTTCATGATGCTGGTATGTCATCCCATTTTTAAAATACAATTTTTAGTTGCTAGATGTTGTGTTCCAGAAAGATATTGAAATAAGTGTCAGTTCAATGTTCAATGACAATGACATCTAATCCCAGAGTCCATATCTGGAATGAAATGTATCTCCAAACAAATTTTATACTTTATAGTCCCCTATTGTCATAAATTCATTTTTAAACACAAAAAACACTGGATCCCTCTGACATTGTAATGGTCCATGTTGGATTCTCTTATCAAGAAGAAAACAAGTTGTAATCCCCTCACGCTTCCTACTAATATGGACTTTGGTTAATCAGCCAAGGATTTTATTCTTTGAAACTTTGAAAGGTGTCTGTGTGTCACATTGTTTAATCTTAATCCCATCTCATCTTCAGAGCATTGTTTGCCACGTGGAGCTACAACAATGTATGAAATGATTCATGACACATCCAACAATACAATGCACCAAGACGTTACATTTATCAATCACATAAGTAGAAAAGAATTCAATCGATTGTCAAGTTGCCATATTTTGAAATTTTTATCACCTTTTAATTTTAAATTGTTGCAAAATGTCATACACAATTCTTTACTGATACTGGATAAACTATATTTGCATGAGAATGGGAATATCGATTGGATGAAAATAATGATTTGAATTGAAAAGTGGAATTTAGTGGAGATTCTGGAGATAGAGTTCCCTTGTGATAGGGTGGAAGGGGGATGCGACAGGTGAATGAATCGAATGGCTGCTGGAAAGGTTGCGGTTTTATTCACTAATTAATTCCTTTGTCGTAAAGTGACAGGTTGGTAGTCCCCAGGGGTCCACAACTCCAAACAAGCTTCCCTCCAACATTCTAAACCATAGACACAAAGCAATAGCAATAATGTCTTCCTTCCTTTGGAACTTTAAATTTAAAAAAAACTATATACATATCTCCCTAAATAACTGTATACACTTGGGCAATCTTCTAATGGGATTCACATGTCATTGTTTTCCTTCTCGTGTTCAAAGATATATTTTCTTTAACTGAGGATTTGAGATCCAGATGGAAAAAATCTGCTGATTGGAACTTTGAAAGTACAAATTGATTAACAACAGGGTTTCAATTTTCTGTAACATGACAATGTAAAGGAGCGTTTTGCATGCAAGTATTGTGTCAGTTAGATGTCAGTTGTGGGGTTGTGATTTGAATATTTAATGAGAGTATTTAATCGATATCCCAGTATTCCGGATGAATGAATTTATCTTGCAACCAAACCAAACCAGCAATCTCGATCTCAGCACTGACGTGAGCATTGGAGTGACAATTGACAATGACAGTAGTAAATTGCTGATGATTTGATTTTGATTTCAATATGAATTAGAATCCAAGTGCTTTGTCCAATCCACTTTCTCCATCAACATAAACTTCCAAGTCAAATGTCATAGGTCATCGTCAGATCGCCACAAATATTCTACAAAGGACTCTGATTTCCGATTCAATTGTTGTGATTTTTGCAATAAATATTTCTGAAAATGCTGACATGATTTGATTCACAAGGGAATAAATGTTCTTGTATTTGGATTTCAGAGTAAATTGTTTTCCTTTTCCGTTCCACAATGAATGTGGTCTGGTCTGGAATTATTGGTATGGTAGAGGGGATGTCTTGTAGTAGAGTCCATTAGTCCTTTACACAAGTACATATCAGATTGCTTTGTGAGACCATCAATAGAATACGAGATTTATTTTATTTTCTCAGATTCCTCAGATTCCAAAATCTCTAATGCTTTGCTTTGTTCCTTGATTTATATCTCTGGCAATATTTGTCCACCTAATGGCCAACTGCTATGGAGGTAAACCCCATGGAATAACTGACCATGGCTTAAGATCCAACACTGATAATCCTATCTACTATATATGTACTTGTGTAATAGTAAATTTATTTTAATGTTCTGAAGGGGAAAGCCCTAGCTTCTATTTTTAGTACTTAATTGACCGTTAACAAAACACTTTGAATCTTTCAAACTTTCAATGCTTCTGTAACCCCCACCCCCTCTTTATACTATAGTGCAAAATCAACGTAATTTACGAATTAACATTTGGAACTTTTTGATAAGAATTTTATTGTTTATTGTTTACAGGTCTTGATGTTGGAGTACTGCCGGACTATCCTAATGCTTTCGAAACATTTCCAGAAATTGGAGAAGCTGGAAAGTAAGTTTTAGAAGAAATGTACATTAATTAATATTCTAATGCAAAATATTATTAATAGTGTCCACAGGATTGATAGTTTCCACAGAGTACCATTATTGGGTGGAAATACCGATGTCTTAAATGCAGGGAATGGAAAACAAACAAATCTCCAACCCCCAAAAGATGGACATGGTTTTTGTCAAGTAATAAGAAAATGAAATTTCATTTTAAAAATGAATGTTTTTGATTAATCTGATTTTCACAATTAGATGTACAAAGGGACAGCATGTAAAAAATATATTGGAAACAGAACAATTTACGTCCATTCAGATGAAAGTCAGTTCGAGTTGGAAACCACATTAAAGGATGCCCTAAAACTAATTCAACTTTCTCCGTAAGATATAAAAAGACTTTGTCCAATGGGGTGAATTGGAACTGACTTAATTTCCATTTGTATATGGTTCACAGGGGAATTTCAGAACGGTGCTCGAGATACGGTGCTCAAGCTCTTTGTCTCTATACGTTCCCCCTTTGCCCCTTGAATTCAATTTCCATATCTCCAAAAACAATCGCACCCAATCGTCTATGTCGTGAAGATTGTGAACTCCTTGAACTTGATATTTGTCGACATGAATATGATTTTGCAAAACGTCATCATATCCGAGGTCAACTTCCAATGCCCCAATGTACTGAACTTCCACCCTTGGGATCCCATGAATCAAAGGAATGTAGTTCAATTATTAAATTACAATCAGAAGAATCAAAACATTTAGTTCTGGAATATCAATCATGTTATCAAGATAAAGGTCAAGATTACAGGGGTACTATGAGATATAGCTCTTCAGGTCAGAAATGTATGGCTTGGAGTAAACAAAATAAATTCAAAATATTACAAAATCCTGAATTAATGGGGGGACATAACTTTTGTCGAAATCCTGGAGGCATTGAGCCTTCGCCTTGGTGCTACACAAATCTTGAAAGATCCACCAAGGAATCTTGTAAACTGGAGCAGTGTGGTCTCTTTGGCTATGGTATGAATTGTCATTTTATGGCGATTATGGCGAAAATATAAATTCTATCGTCAACTTTCTTTTAGATGACAAAGTGTGGATGAGCATCTCTGGAGGAATTGCAGCATTGGTTCTCATCTTATTGGGAATGTTAATATGTTGTTGTTGCAATAAAAGAAGGAAAAGATCAAAGAAATCTCCAATCATTGGAATGGTGGGAAGTATTGGAAGCAGTTCCAGAGCCTCAAATCAACTGGAAATGAATAGCCTACTGAAAAAAATTGGACAACCATATAAAATTCCAGAGATTCCTGCAACACATGTCAAATGTTTTGTGGAATTGGGTCAGGGGGCATTTGGTACGGATATTAAATTAACTTGTGATAATGTGGTGGACAATGAATTGAATTTCAATTTTCTTCCACAGGGAAAGTATACCAAGGGGAAGCAATTATAGGGGATAATCCAGTGAGGATATTAGCAAAAACTTTAAACACTTCAGCTACAGCTAAAACACGACAAGATTTCTTCAGAGAATTGGAACTAATGAGTGAACTTAAACATCCAAATATCTTGTGTTTATTGGGCGTCGTCACAGGGGATAACCCTAGGGCTCTTTTATATGAATACATGACACAAGGGGATTTACATGAATTTCTTATCAATCATTCTCCAAGATGTCATGCAGAATATATCCTGGAACCTAATGAAATGCTTTTCATTGCGACACAAATCTCAGCTGGAATGGAATACTTGGCCGCCCATCATTATGTTCATAGGTACATTATATTATTTATAAACAAGGGTAAGGGTAGATAGTTTTTTAACTTCGTTTTTATTCTTATAAAGGGATCTGGCTGCACGGAATGCGCTAGTGGGAGAAGGACTTACTGTAAAGATATCCGATTATGGCTTATCTAGAGAAATTTATGCTTCTGAATACTCCAATATTCGTTCCAAATCTCTTCTTCCAATTAGGCAAGCACCAATTTTTGATTTAATCCTATATGGTGTAATTAAATGTCATTTATCTTATGTAAAACAGATGGATGGCCCCAGAATCCCTCATGTATGGAAAATTTAGCACAGAATCCGACGTCTGGAGTTTTGGCGTCGTGCTATATGAAATTTATTCATTTGGACTACAACCATACAAAGGATACAACATTCAAGAAGTAGTAGATCTCGTACGAACTCGTCAATTACTTACATGTCCAGATCTCTGTCCACCACGAATGTATTCATTGATGTTGGAATGTTGGGCAGAGCTGTCCCATAGACGTCCTTCATTTGAAGAGCTTCATCGTCGTCTCAAACAATTACTTCTTCCATTATTGGGTCCAAATTCTAATTTTAGTCCACATATTCATTTAATGAACTCTGGAAATCCTTACGCATATCCCTTCGCCCCTCCTTCTTGTGCCAGTAATAATTCCATGAGTAGTCATCAATCAAGTAATACAGGACCTTTGAGTAATAATACAAATTCCACAAATGTATCCAACCCCCAATGGTCCCAACAACAACAGCAACAACAACAACAAAGAAGTCATCAGACATTTCTACCAAATCCCAATAATAATGCTGGACCCCATTGTGTAGCGTATCAAAGCACGCCAGTTGTTAATTGCCAGGGTCAGGGTGCAGGGAGTAATGGAAATGGTTCGATTGGAGGTTTTTCTCCCCATCAGACTCTAAATGCCACAGCGCAATTTCATACAGGCACTGGGAGAATTAGTCATAGCCATTCGCCCCATAATGGTGGGGGCAATATCCTACATTCTCCTTCCCCTTATAGGGTGCTTATGGAATCAAAATCTACAAATATCTAAATTCAATCAATCATGGATTCCAACTCGTAGCATTCTCTCAAGTCAATTCTATAATTAATGTACAATTTTCAATTTTCTATGAATATTAAAATTAATCCGATTGTAAGTATTTAAAAAAAATTTGTATTTTGAGTTTTATTTTGTCTCTAGTCTTTCAGTTTTGTTACTTATAATAAATCATGTATCTGTACATTGGACATACAAATGATATTTAGTAATTTGTACATTCTTTCTCTGTAGAAGTACTATAATAGCTGAGAAACTTTATATAATCGTAATAAATTATATCAATTATTAAATTCGATTATTGATAGCCAGTGTATTGATTCTGATTCCAAATCCAAACATTGTATGAAAAGCTGGAAAACATATACAGTGGATACATTTGCTGATAATCACATACTCACAAATTACTTTGATAGCACAAAAAATTGGGGATCGGCTTGTTAACCAAGAACCAAATAAACATTTGCATTATTGGGGGTTCCATAGGGTAAAACCCAGACCACAGTATAATATAATGTAATTACTACAACATAACATAAGATAGTAGTTTAATGACGAATAACGGAAATATAAAATTGGCAATTAGTCACAAAATAAATGAAACTTTAAAAATAGTATTAAGTACTTGATCTCAATCTCAATATTCTCAATCAGTATTTCCTTCATCCTCCATTGAAATAAAGTTTAATTAATCTCTGGAAATCAGTTCATTTCTACATCTGCTAGATTCAGAATGGGAATCGTGACACTAGTGTAAACTGGAATATTTTCATTATTTTCCGTTTCCATCTGAAAAGCGTCTCATAAATTGATTTTACACAGGGCTCGTCCAAGTGACACTGGTCTAGGGAAGATCAAGGAATGGCACATTCAAATAAGTGGATTGACAGAACATAATGTCCAGGAACTAAAACAGGCTTCCACATCATCCCTCCTTCCCATAGTTAACGCAGAGGGCATTTTGCCCCAGAAGAAGATTTGTTCCCTTACGTGGTCAACAAAGGGCGAAGGTTGTCATCTTGAAATTAAATTAGACCCACTCGTCATTTGCGCCTCTATGGCACTACTATATGACATTGTACTGTGTATTTTTATTCAGGATTACATGGAACACATCCCCCTATGAAGTACGTCACAGCATTCCTTTGTGTATTGGATGAAATGGGATTCGAATTGAAGGGAAAAGTTATTGAAACATCTGCTTCCCCCTTTCAAGGCTACGTTTGGACGTTAATTGGGAAGAAATCCAATTAATTACCTTTTCTAACTTTACATTTTTTCATTCATGGTTCAAGATGCTTATATATTATCTTTAGACAATGACATGATAGATTTTTAATTGTGCATATGACTATTATAATGACAATGACTATCCAAATACCAAATGTTTGTAAATCTTCTGTTTTCAACTTCATGTATTTTAAAATTAAATCAGAATTAATATTATTATTTTCATCCAATGCGTAATTTAAACATGTGAATGGTTATGAATATGAATATGAATATGAATCAATATCAATGAAAGAACAATATGGAACAATAATGAAAGAACAATTATGGAACAATGCATAAACAACAATGGAACAATGGAGATTTTTGATTTTTCAGAAGATGAAAAACCTGTCTAGAAATAGAAGATGATGAGAGTCGTCTTTCCCGCGCGACACATTCAAAAACTGAGCAGATGGATTTGGAACACGTCCATCAATTTAATTTATAATTTATTTTTGTTTGTTAATAACTTTGACTATTTCGTTTCGTTCATTAATTTAATAAGAAACAATTAAGATTAGTTATGCCTCCAAAAAAGAGCAAGAAGGGTTCTTCAACAAAACATAGTAATTCGACGGTATCAGAAGATGGATCAGGGGATCGGGCCAATGCCAACGATAATCAAAATCAAAACCAAGGTGCTACAGAACGCGGACAAAGAAATGATAACATCAACAATGGAGATGGTGACGGCGACTTTGACGTGTTGAGCAGTAATACAAATGCAAAAATTGGAAATAATGGTAAATATTAGTTCAATTCAAATTTTTTATTTTCATTAAAATCATCTCATATCATCATCATCACAAATACTTCCAGATAAAATGTATTGAGAATTTGAAACATTCTTTAAATTTTTCATAACAATTTTGGTTGCATTTTTTAATAGCCCCGAACCCCCTTTTTAATAAGTTTTTTTTATACAATTGTGTATTGATAATTGATTTCGTAAATATTTCAGACTCGTCATTTGATACAACTTTCTCAAATTCTAACGATGACTCAGAAGTGTCCCAACCAGAGGAATTGGTTGTTGTATCAGCATCTCTAAATGTCAATACTGCTGCTGCTGGGATTTCATTTAGACAATCCATTGAAAACGTAAATCTTGAAGATGAAGATGAAATTGAAGAGATTCAAGATGAAATTGCTGAAGAGGACGTTATAGAAGTTAACATCTCAGGAGGAGGACAATTATTAAAACAACCAGCAGAACAAGACATTGTAGCAGAACTTCCACCAACTGTGACGGTTTTGACAAAAGACTCATCAAAGGTTTACCTTGTTGGTACTGCCCATTTCTCAGAGAAAAGTCAAGAAGACGTTAGAAAAACTATCCAACTTGTAAAACCAAACAAGATTCTTCTTGAATTGTGTTATTCTAGGAGAAACATTTTACAGTACGATGAAGAAATGTTGCTCAGGGAAGCTGGAGATATCGGATGGGGTTAGTTTTTTGGAATACAATTCATATTCATGGGTTCAATGTTTCTAATTGATTTAATTGTTTAGCAAAAATTCGTGATACACTTCAATCTGCTCCACCTAATTCATCAAAAATTCAATCACTTCTTCATTTGGTGCTGCTTTCAATGTCTGCAAATTTAACTAAGAAACTTGGAATGGCCCCAGGTGGTGAATTCAGAGCAGCAGTACAGGAAGGCCGAAAATTAGACAAGTGTATGATAATCCTTGGAGATAGACCTTTCAACATTACTTTGCAACGGGCAATCCATTCTTTGACAATTAGACAGAAAATTAAATTAGGGTGGCAGTTTTTATGGGCAAATTCTGATGATATAACGTATGTTTTATATAATTAATCGAATCGATAGTAAAATAAGGAAAAAAATTGTATTTACATATTACAGAAAAGAAGAAATTGAAAAGTGCAAAGAGCGAGATTTACTGGAGAAAATGCTGTTGGAAATGACGGGGGAATTTCCATCTATAACTGAAGTGTTTGTCAATGAACGAGATATATTTTTGGCACAGTCATTATGGTACGTTTTTAATCTTGTTTTTAAATCTAAGCTCAGCTTAATCAATCTTATTCATTGTTATAATTACAATTGCAGGTTGGCTGCTGAAGAGAATACTAGAGTAGTCGGTGTTGTTGGAATGGGCCATGTTCCAGGGATTACAAAATGGTTTGGTCACAGTGACGAAGCCTTTCGAGAAATAGCTGATCCTCCACCAAAATCTCCACCATCTTTAACATTTTTCATTGTGAAATCAGCAGTCAAATTAACATTATACGGAACACTGTTGTATGGTGCCTACAAGTTCTTTAATAGATTCGACATAGTTAGCAAATTGAAGATTGTTAAAGTTTAAGTTTTGGTTCAAGTATTGAAATAAATGCATATATATTTTGTGGTGCTATTATAGTGCTTTATATAAAATATATTATTGTGTTTACACTTTTCATTAAACTCTTGTACAACATTATAAGAGGAAGGATAAGATTTCATCATTGAGAAGAATTGAAGACGTTCACCATAAAAGACAAACGCCTTGGGCGATAACCTTGACTCACCCATCTTAGAGCTAAGACTCCCACTCAACTTCATCTCTTCATCACAAACAACTATAACTTCCTACCTGCTACAATACAAGAACAAGAAAACCATCAGCTATAATAAAGCAATACCAATTCACATTCACTTTCATTTTCTTCGTATATTATGAATCATGTAACTGATATATTACGCAAACCATTATTTCATTCGCGGATTGTGCTTATTAGTTGAATAGGCGCTGCAGATTGATATCATGGGTGGCAGGTGTTTCTCCTTGTCAGTGGGAGTGGTGAGATTTATAGAATTTTCAAATTTTCTTTACACTTTCTGGGAAAACGTATCTAAAATAACGTTAATATTTCCTAAAATATTTCCAGCTTTTTCTCCTGACGCTGTCAAGTGCTCAGGAGGATCAAAATGCACAGGAAAACACTAATACTGCGACCGAGAAATTCCAACCAATTGTCACGGCCACTTGTCAGGTCATTATAGTTTTAATTTTTGGAACATTTTGCTTAGAATTCGATATTTTAATTCATAAAAATATATGTTCCATTTATTACTTTCAGGCCGTGAATAACCGAATGATTGTGACCCTCACTACCAAAGATCCCTTTTACGGTAATATTCCAATTGGTTTTAAATTCTCAATATTTTTTGGAGAATTAACAATGGTATTTCTCTTATAAAATAGGGCTGATAATGTCATCAAACAATCGAAACAATACGAACTGCTTTAAATATGGCCAAGGATTGGCACAAACGACACTCTCTCTCAACATGTTGGCCAGCATCAATGACTTTGACTATTGTGGAGTTTCTTTAAATCATGTGAGATAAAATGACAAAAAATTTCCAAAAAAGTAAAGTACGGTTTCTTAAATTATTTTATTTTATGGGGGCAGAAAACTTCAGAGAAAACGGCACAAATATCTGTAAGACAAAATAAAGTCCTGGAATTGGCAGAGGACAAGAATTATTTGGTGTCTTGTGGTAAATTTGATAGGTATGTATTAATCAACTTATCTAACTTTAATTGTTTTCATTTCAAATTTTAATTACTAATTACAGTATCGCTCCTTCAAAGCCCACGGAGCTACATATGGCACTTTATGATGAAAAAAATCGCCAAGCTCTCGAAGTTGTCAAAACTCATCCCTACAAACTAAAAGTCAAGACAAAGGAAAAGAATTTCCGCATTCGAAATTGTTTCGCCTTCAATGGCGTCAACCAAATCCCCCTATTTGACCAAGATGGGTAATTTATTACGTTAATTAATTACCCGAATAAAACAAAAAACATTTTAAAATACCTTTCATACTATTTATATATTTTAAAACATAGTTGCCCAGAGTCAGGGAAAGTTATATCGCGGTGGTCATTCGCTGATAATTCTGCAGAGGCTACAATTTTCCAAATGTTTAGATTCCATGAATCTCGTCAGCTAAGCTTCCAATGTCATGTGCTCTTTTGTTGTACGTATTTAATTAAAATTTATTAATTAAAACTGATTAATTAAAATTGAATTTAAATTATAAATGATTCACAAATATAGCAAACAATTGTCCAAATCCAACATGCAGCGAGAAACCAGCTTATGATTTGTACACACAGGAAAACTCGAAACCCCAACCGTTGGTCGGATCCAATGACACTGATGCCATCGCTTCCACAACCGTATATAATATTTATATTTAATCCATTTGTTGTAGAATTTAATTAAGATTTTAATTAAAAGGTGACAGTTCTGGATCCAGGAGAGAAGCTTGCCCCATTGACATTGGAGGGAGGATTCCTATCATTGGGAGAACAATGTACAGGATCAATCTGTCCAACTTGGCTTCTATGGCTTGCAATCGCCCTTGGCGTCCTTTTCCTTTTGATGTTGTTAGTGAATCTATTCCTGTGTACTGCTTTAACATGCACGTGTACTAGAACAGAACTTATCGAAAAAGATCCATCAATTTTAGAAGATTATGATCCATACAATACTCGTGGAAGTTATTTCG
Organism: Desoria trispinata; assembly: GCA_034695165.1. Classification (NCBI taxonomy): domain Eukaryota; kingdom Metazoa; phylum Arthropoda; class Collembola; order Entomobryomorpha; family Isotomidae; genus Desoria; species Desoria trispinata. The sequence continues at coordinate 23,408 of JAQFZB010000039.1, forward strand.
GTGGATCCCATTATAATTCCCGTTATTCCATTAATCAACAAGGTGGTAAAGGATACAGGTAAGAAAAATACAATTAAGAGTATCCCTCGATGAATGAAATTTTCAACTTTATTATTATCATCAATATGTAAATATATGAAAAACGAAAGAAGAATATTGAAAAGTATTTTTAATTTTTGATTGAATTTAAAGCGACATGAGTGACCATTACGCCACACCGACGCAACAGCAACAAATCTCGCGACCAAACTCTCGTTTTAACTAAAAACTAAAACATGAATTGTTTTTCCCTCATACAATAATACTTTTTTGTAACTATTAAAACGTGCCAATAAAATACATTTTAAATTTTAATTATACAACTTTTAAAATATTGTCATTTTATATTCAATTTCTCTGTTTAAATTTTTAATGATATCTTCATCCCCAACCAACCACCATTATCGTTGTCTAATCGAAAAGAGATTTTGATTTTTTTTCTTTTTTTTCATCTTCTTCCTTCTTCATCATAGTAATATCTTTTTTCATCTGAACTACTTTTTGGAGAAACTACATGGAGTGCTAAGAGAGTTGGAACTTTTAAAATTATTTAGGTTTATTTTATTACATCTCCCCAAATATCCCTGCGAATGTTTTCCTAAGATTTTTCATTGTATCTTCAGTGTCCTGAGTAGTCGCAGGTGTTGCTCCTGTAGTGGGATCTGCTGTTGCTGTACTTCCCACAGTAGACTTGTCGACTTGAGAGTTTTGTCGTGAAAACAATTTATTGCTCACTGATTGGGCTGCTGATGATACGGCAGATGAAGCCGAGGCTGCAACGGCAGATGCTTGGGATCCTATTGCTGATGCTGATGGCGCAACTGAATTTGACACTCCTGCCGTTGAACTACTTGTAGAGCCTTTAAAGAAACTTAAATTATGAACAATTTCAAATCTTTAGATATTAGGATTATTTACCCTGACTCTCCCTGCGAGCAGGACTGGTTTCATTTTCTGTGCCCACACTGGTCCTGCGGTATTTAGGCTGTTGCTGCTGTGTTGCCTGCATTTGTTGCACAAATCCCATTCGTGACATTACCAATTCGGCAATATGACGTCGATCTTCTTCTTGTGTCTCCCCCATCAGGGACAATGCAGAGTCGTTCACTTCAATTATCCATTCACGACCATCTTTACCAACCAGAACCTATAATATACAATTGCAGGGTCAATAGATTGGTCGTCAAATCCACATTTGGATTATGTTATATAATTACCTCCAAAGCACAAATGTCAAGACCTCCAAAAAGTGTGGCAACATTGTCGACCCAGGAACGATATTTCTCTGTCATTGGAATCTGTTCTAACATTGCAGAACCACTCCCAGATTTCCAATGGCCCACTATTCCTTTGCGCCTAGATAATTTAATATTGCATTTAAATATCCGTTACGATAAGGATAAAAGTTTTCTCACATGAATGCTTTGTATTGATTGCCAATTTTTTGGATATGAACATCGCATCTGGCCTCTACATAAGGCTCCGACGTGGAATAAGTTCCTGTAACTGCTACTACACTGCTAGCATCCTATTAAATTGAGTGTCAAAAATTTATTGCATCTTCCTCTTAGAATTAAATTTAAGTTAATTTACATGATAATCATTAGCATTTCCAACTCTGATCTTTCCCAATCCACCATGAGCATGTCCAATTTTGAGTACTGCTGGCAGTTTTGGTACAAATCCACTCATGTTTTGGAAATCAGGATAGAAATTTTGCTCAATCAGTGGAAAATCAATTTTCCTTTGGATCGCGAGCATGTGAGCAAATACCCACGGCTTGTCCTGGAAATTATAGATTGCCGCAAGTGAATTGACAGAGTATAATCCTCCGTACATGAATGCCAACAATGCATTTTTATAATCCCTCCCTGCATCCCTAAGATTTTGACGGATTAACAAAAAGTCTGGAATGAATTGACGCAGTTGACGCCCAACACCCGTTGTATATTGAACATAAGAGCAGACGACGTTTGATTCATAGGAGAGAACCGAGAGCTCTGAAAATTCACACTGTTCAACTTGAATCTCCTGATTTCCTATCTTTTTGGATTTAAAATACTTTGACCTGAAAAAGAATATCACAATTTCCAATCAATTAGTCAATTCAAATATACATACATCTCTGTGATTCAAATCAATCAACTTCAAAATACTATAAATATCTCACCAATCAGTATTATGATCATCGATGACTAGAAGAATCATAATTGCTGGATCCTTGTATGGAATCTTAACATTAGCCTGTTGACCCGCACCGACAATTCCAATTTGACTTTGAATATTACTTGAAATATTGCTAGCCACTCCCGACACACTTGATTGAAGTTTTTGAAACAAGTTGGTTGAAGAACTTCGCGAAGGCGATGTTGGTGCGCTAATGGTCTTTGATTTAGGGGCTGGTGGTGGTTGAGGTGCTTGTTGCGACATTTCTATGCCCCCAGTGGTAGAAGAAGAAGAGTCCCCTGGATTTGGGCTAACTATTGATAGCACTTCTTTGGCTTGTTCTTCGTATCCTTCGTTCTCTAAATCTCCAGAAGAAAACCGACGCTTGAGGGCCGATACGTTTGACGCGAAAGAGGATTTGAAGGAGGAGAAATTTAGTTTTTGAGAAGAGGTCGATTGTTGCATCGTATGACGGAAAGGATAGATTTTAATAAAGAAAAAAATTAAAAATTAAAATAATCCTATATTTATAATAAATTACTAAATAGTAGTACTATATACGAGGGCTGATAATACATTGGCAGTGGACTAAAAACTCTATTAAATATACTTTTAAATATATTTAAATGCTAATTAATTATTAATTTTGCTGGAGAAAGTCCAGAGAAATATATATGCAACTGGTCAAAGAAAGTCTTTCTCCTTTAACATTTCCCCGTCGTCTGTTTCATTTCACGGGTAGATTTTGGGTGTGTTGAGCGTTATAAAGCAATGGTGTGGTGGTCTTTTTTTCAGGGTGTGTTAAAAGTGAAAGTGCATGCGTTGAGACATGGAAATGCTTTTCTCCAGCTCAGGAAATCCATGAAATGAAAGCTTTGGAATTATCATGGGGTAACCTGCAATTCCTTTCACCACTCAACTTTCACACGTCGTCATTCTTATCACGCAAACACTATAATTCATACCATTTATATTTATATTCCTACTTTTCTTATACTGTATGACGTACATAAATGGACAACTGCATGGATTACTGAACACTTTGCAAGAAAATAGGAAAAAGATATATTTGATGTATTCTGTAGATTCTGTATAACAATAAAAATCTCTTCATTTATTTTTCCTTAATAATTGACTTTTACAACAAAAAAACAAATAAGTTACAATAAAAAATAACAATTGCGAACAAGTTTACGTGACGAGAATCTAAATTTTCACTTAATAAAAAACGAATCATTTGAATCAAAATACTAGGATAATTAATTAATATTAATTAATTAATTTAAATTTTACTACTAATTAAATTCCATAAACGAGATTTAATCTTTCTGCCAATGGAGCTGGAAAATTTTCTGTAATTTGTGTCCAGCAACCAACATTGTTTTCTGAAGAGAGTTGTTGTTTGTAGCCGTGTAGAATCTATAAATTGAGAGAAAATTGAATTAATTTTTATTTTTAGAAAAAACTTGTCATTATGATATCTTTTCTTAATATTATTACTTACTTTGCTAAACATATCCTTAAGATCAGCTTTTGGACTTGTCCAACTGGCCACTGCATCACAAAAGAATATAAAGTCGCTTAAAATCCCAGATGGATTCGCCTGAATCATTAAACACATCCCACGAAATGCCGAGTCTTTCTCTTCATTATCTCGAATGTTTCGAAGACTCGAGCACCTACAAAATTATTGCAAATATTAATAACATAACAATAATGACAATTATTAATAGTAATAATAATAATAATATTCTCAACGTACCACTTTCGTACGAATTGGGGCAGGGAAGGGGCCACTTCGGTGGGACATACATAGCCCAGTCTTCCTATCGTTATTGCTGTTTAAAAACAAAAATAAAATAAAAACTTTCACTGTTTTGTAATAACAAAGTCTTACCAGTATTCTCCATTAAAGTCTTGGGAGTGGTTGGGTAATTAATAATGACAATGAGCTGATTGAGAATCATGGGAATATATGGTCTCATATCTTGTCCCAATTTCACACTAATTTCCCCAATAGCCCAAGTTGCATTGTTGCAAACAGATATGAGCTCGGGATTCAGATTTTGTCCCAAAAGTGGAAGAAAATCAGCTAACAAATTATATTACAAATCTCAAATTAAAATAGTAATAATAGTAATACTAATAAAATGAAGACAAAACTCACAAACAAAAGGAGAAACGTGTTGAAAGCAAGCTTTAGTTAAATCACCAAGTAATGCAAATGAGCTCTGTCTCACTTCCGGCATTGGGTCCTTTAAACAAATTATTAATAATAATAATAACGTGAAACAAATCATTAGAATCAAAAAGTGTGTCAAAATAAAAATAAAATCCACCTGCATGCATTGATAAAGTAACTGCAAAATATTAGAGTTGACTATGAGCTTCTCGATAAAACCATTCAGTCCTTCTGCCAATCCACTTAATAAATCCAATGCCACAATCATAAAGTCTTTATCTGGTGCTTCAAATTGGTCAGGATTTTGTACATTCGCTATATGTTGATTTAGTGTTTGTTCAACAAGAGAAACACATCGCCGATATACCGGCTCGGAATATGGCAGAAAACCAGCTTGCAAAGCCGTGGCGACTGAACTCAAACACTATTATACAAAAATGTAATTAAAAAATTGGGATATCTAAGTAAAATGCAATTTTACTAACCTCTAAGAGTGGGAAAAGATCTTTATCTTCATCTTTCAACATATTCCACTTTTGAATCAATGGGGGCATCAACAAACCAATGAATTCTGGTTTATTTAAATGGTGTCCTACAGAATCCGCCAATGTACCAATTGCATCATAAAGAATTAGTAAATTCTTGTGTTGATATTTTCCAAAAGCAAATACTAGAGTTTCTAATATAAATCCCAGATAAGGGACCAACTCCGTACATGCTTCTTCTTCCAATGTTGCAAATGCTGAACATGCAGCTTCTTGTACGCGTTTATTCGTATCCAAAACTCTTTTCAATAGCTCCGTCATCAACGGTTTCAAATGAACATCATGAGTGGAAGTTGTGGCTGTTGTTACCACCCAATGTGAATAACGGGATAGTGTCCAACATGTTATCGAACGAACAAGGGATTTCTTATCATTTAGGCATGTTATAAGGTATGGGATTAGTTCCGGGAGATGGGGAATCATTCCAGTCATACAACCTACAATAACAATAAAATTTAATTTTTACATATGTTATGACAATATGACAACGATAATTACTTTACCTTCGGCAATAGCTCCAAGAGCAAGAATTGCACTCTCTTTAACTTCCCATTCACTGTGGAAAAGAGTTTCCTTTAAAATTGGGAGCAATACTGGGAGTAAATCATCCCGAAAAACATTTGCCAGTACGTCCAGAGCTGCAGCCGAGCATTTTCCTAAAGTTTATAGTAATTAAATTTTAGCATAAAATTTACTGACAGTCAGTATAGGTTTTCAAAATGAAGTTTCATTACTTAAATTCCAATCAGAAAGCCCAGAATCATCATCTTCTTCATCTTCCTCATCGTCCTCGTCGTGAATTTCCTCAGTTTGTTGTTGCATCTGTTGTTCTTCTTTCTTGCTATGCTTTGACTTTGACCTGCAATAAAGAATATAAGTAATCAGTAATCCATTGAATAATGTAATAGGAATTAAACTTACCTATGAAATCTAGGTCGAATATCTTCCTCTCTATCGGGTACCATTTCATTATCCTCTTCGACATCTCCCTTCAACAATATGATATCAATTTCCGAATACTTCATACCCTTAATCAATACTGGAACAATTCTAGGTAGGTAAGGTGCTAACACTTCATGACAAATTGGAGTTTCTGCTAAACTCAACCAAAATTCACAAGCTTCGAGTGCCACAGATTCATCAGGATCTTGAGTTCTCACTAGCATATATTCAATTATGGAGACCATATGAGGAAATAATCTATCCAGCCGAACATCCAACAGCATAACTAAAGCTCGACAAATATTCTTTTTAACTTCAGTGTCTTCATCACCAGCCAGATGAAACAAGGACTATAAAAACAAATGTTCATTACATACCCCAATCAAATAAATGTTTTCTTGAAAATTATTATTTATAGTAGTGTAGTAGTATATAGTACCTGTACAAACAACTCAATATTTGACTGTAAAGCTTGACTTTTGATATTGATAAATTGATTGACACAGGCAATAGCATGTGATCTAATTCTTGCACTAGAATGCTGAAAAAATTGTAGAAACTTGGGAATCAAGACATTTAGCGGATTATTAGTAGTATCTGCTTCTAGTACATCCGCCGAGTCTTCGCAGATTTTTTGCAACGCACCAAAGGCTCCCTATACAGTTAATTAAGGACATTTAAATTAACTACTACTAATAAATTATAAATTAATTGCTAACCTCAACAGCATGATAGTCACTAGAATCCAAGAGTAAACACAAACTAGGAATCAATTCAGGCCAATTTTCAATCTTCCCTTGAGCTTGTATCGTCGTAATTAGAATACCAACTGTAGCTCTGATTAGATTTGAATTGTCGTTTAAAGCGTGTAGACATTCGCTTTTAATAAATTCAATCGTCTCACGCGGTAGTGAATCGTAATGGGATTTCAAATTATTTTTCAATATTAGGCCGGAGAGGGATCGTGTTGCATCACCTACAAAAACAAAATTTAATTCTTATATTACATTTAACTCTATTTAAGTAAATTAAAATCACTTACTAATCTTAAATTCATGATTATTGGGCCAAAACTTGAGTCTACCATCAGGGCTTAACTTTGTGAGTACATAGATAAGATAATTGTTAAAGTCAGGATACTTTGAGAGTTCTTCTAATTTCTGAAAATCAATGATCAATTTTGTATTTTTGTAGTAAATTCAAATCGCAATTAGGACATGGTCGAAAGCGAAAGCTACGATCGTGATCATCATATCATCAAGATCAAGGGCAAGGGTCAAAGTCAAAGTCAATCCAATGGAATATGCAAATTACAATTTTAAATTAAATCTAGAGAAGCTAGACTATCAACTATCATCAATATGCATAAACGTAAAGGGTGAAGCTTTTAAGGGCGTATTTACAGAGGGGCAAAAAAGGGGTTGGGGGCCAAGTACCTGCTGAACTACCCTCTGCGTGACAGTGTCTGGACTTTGGGATTCCTTCAATAGTTCAATGATCTGTCTAAGTCCTTCTTCCGCTGGCTGCCAATTTGCTCCCACTGCCGTAGAACCTTCCATAGTATCGCTGACTTTTTAAAATCTTCTCTTTCACTCCCCTCACTCCTTGCAATACGCCAGAGAACAAAAGTAATTAATATTTTATATGTAATAATTAATAATTAATTCTTTAGAGAGATATATAAAATTGATTTGACTTCTTTTTTTGATATTCGGTGATTTATTTTGGAGCTGCATTTGTTGGAATTGAAGAGTTGAGGCTGTGAGGCACAGATGGTGATGGTGAAATAGAATCCAACTCTTAATCTCCCAAAAGAACTCATCTGTATCCAACAACAGACTAAATTAACATAAACACAGAATGAAAAGAAAAAGTGAGAGTTTTTTTACCTGTTTTCATTCAATTGACCTTTTTTGGACACTTCCATTAAATTATAGATACACAATGTAAACTAACAAAGAGGAAAATTCAAGGCAGTTTGAATTTAGAATTTTAAAAGGCTGAAGCTGATTTTAATTAAGGTAGAGGCATATTAAAATGGACCAAGTCAACGATAATGAAGACAACGATGTTCAATGGACACTGGAGACTTTACCAATTGAAGTAATTCAAAATTTTTAATGATTCAAATTGTGGTGTGGTGCATGAAAAAAAATTGTCTTTAATCTCATCTAATCCGATCATTGGATAACTCTCATTTTTTTGTACCTCTTTGAGACTCACTTTGAGGAGAATGTCATTCAGGTCAGCAGGTCCAATGCCACGAAGTTATGATCCTCTGTTTAATTCTTACAGGTGTTGCTTCACATCTCACAATTTCTGGATACTCAAACACTGTTGCAGACGCTCTCATTGGTGAACAAATACTTTTACGGGATTTTCAGCAATGAAAAAACATGGGAAATTAGACAAAATAAAATGTCAAATAATCATCGTTTTCCTCCAATCAAACATGGTACGATTAATAGATTAATAAATACAGTGCAGGTGTTAAGACGGTATATTACTTTCACTTTCTTTATTATAGATAATCTTCCCCCATTGTTCTTCCGTCACACATCACTTCGTCGGGAACAAACGCTGAGCCTTTGGTCCAATTTTCATAAATTAGAATTAACTCCACATTTAGTCTGCATTGATGCAGTTCATCTTCTTAGACAAAATCAGCTTTTAATATCTGGTTCTCGAGATCGTTCAATTGCACTCACAAATCTTGATAAACTCATAAATGAAAATGAGGACGTGTCTATAACAAGACAAAATGCTCATAATGGTTGGGTCTGGGATTTTTGTGGCGTTAACTCAAATCAGGTAGATATATTTGTACCTCAACCTTTAACGTTATATTCTAATATTAAGGGATTTTCTCATTCAAGGTTGCAAGTGGTGGATGGGATCGGAGCATAAAGTTTTGGGATGTGGAGGAAATGAAAGTGGTTGGGGATGTCGTGACCCCAGCAGCTTGTTTGTGCCTTTCTAGTTGTCCTGAGAGTGGAGTCATTGTTGCTGGAAATTTTGATAAGTCAATACTCATAATTGATGCTCGTGCAAAGCAGTTGGTGAACACTTATAAAAAACACAGACATTGTGTTTTATCAATAGGTAAGAAAAATTAAAAGATTAAAACATTTTGTTGGGCTATAAAATCAAGTACCTATTGTCCTGGGACTGATTTCTTTGTTATAATCCTAATCCGTATTGATTCTACTCCACTGACGTGTCCCTTTTTGTTAATAACCTAACTATTCACTGAGGACGAGGAATATTATTGCCATTTCCAGGTATTTTGTCTAAAATACTTTTATTTTTATTACATTTCAGGAGTGTCTCAAGATGAAATTGTATCTGCTGGAGAAGATGGGCGTGTCGTGTGCTATGATATAAGGACAAATAAAGTCCGAGGATCTTTACAGGTAATATAAAGATAAGAAACCAAAAAATAAATAAATAACATCAAATCAACAATTTAAAATAATTTCTTGTTCCTTTCCAGATCCCTAGTAATAATTCACAAGTTAAAAATTATCCAAAGTCACTCTCGTTCGCAAAGACAGGGAATTATCCATTGAAACAGTTTTATATTGGAGATATACGAGGATCTCTGCATCTAGTCGACCAATTGAAATTCCAAATCGTGAAAACTTATGATATTTGTGATGGTGCTAAAATTATGGGGGTTTTCCACACTCTTGGAGGTGTAATGACTTGTACATCTACAGGGCAACTGTCAGTATTTGAACCTACTTTGGAAATGAAAAGGATTGGGGGTGTTTCATTAGGAGATAAAGTAGAGTTACCAAAGGTATTATTACCACTATTACTTATTATCCTAATCCTCCTACTTATAGTACAAGTGAAACTTAAACTTTTTATAATAGGTCCATTCACTGAACAATAGAGTAGCACTTGCCGGAGGAGATGGAATAGTTCGTGTTTTCTACTAAATAAAAATATTTTTTATTTATACATGCTTTTTTGTTATACAAAAACATAATCAAACTTCAGCTTTCAATTTCTTAGCAAATCTTCGTAATCTAGCGTCCATAGCGTTATAAAGTTGTTCCATGTCGTTAAATGAACCCTGTAATTATTTCATACAAGATTTGTATTATGAATTATGAACGAAACGAAACCAAATAATATCCAATAAACAAATAATAAAATTAAAAGCATTGAATTACGTACCATTACAAGGAAAACTTTAATTTCGCCGTCTCCATCGTTTGCAGTGAATTTTACAGATTTTTCATTCGGCCGTTCTAAAGTCATTCCTTTGAATATTTTAGTATTCAAAGCCAGTCTGAAGGAACCTTGTGTGCGAACAATTACACGGGAGTTTTCGCTATCTTTGTCGTTCAGTCGCAGCAATCCTCGGGATACCCGTTCTGACCAATTTGAGTTTATAAAGATGAACAATCGGATAGGAATCTGGAATATATGCATCAAGAAGATTTAACATATTTTATACACCATTTACATTCTGCATATTCCCGTATTTTAACTATTTGTAAATTATTTACCTGTAATACGTTCACTTCATCCTCCTCCCCAGTGGATACATTGATCTCATCGGAATCTGTGAATTTCCTTTTTCGACTCTCTGAATCGTCTGGACTACTACCACTACCACTTGCTTGACTTATGTTCTGCTGCTGATCCCTATCTTCTGGAAGCGGGACACTGTCACTAACTTCAGCCTTGTCTAAAAGATTTTGTCCAAATACAAAACCCCCACTAGCGCCCGCACTATTTTCCTTCTTTGTATCCTCTTCCTCCTTCTTCTTTGTATCCCCATCTCCATTACTGTCACCATTAGCCTTTGCCTTGTTTGCTTGATTATCAAGTGGAACAAAACTTGCTTGTGATACGGTTTCTTTTTTCTTTTCTTCTTCGGGTGGTTTGGTATTGGAAACTGTAAATTTCGATGGTCGTAAAACAGAAGCAGAGGGTGCAATACTTGAACTAGGTTCGGATGAACTAGTCACTGTTATCTTTGGAGGATGAAGTAGTGAGGGTCGAAGTATATTACTACTTACTCCTCCAGTTGCAGCTATTGGAGCAAGTGCAGGTTGTTCTGGTCTATCGGTGTCAGTAGAGAGACTTGTGGAAGACGCTACTCCTTCTGCGTCTGCATCTTCGTCAGAATCTTCAATATCCGAATTATAACTTTCCACATCATCGTTGTTAGTGTTCGATGATGTCGTCACTGTTTCGTCCTCTTTGTTTGTCGTAGAGTCTAAAATAATACAATAATGCAGAATGCAATATGCAATCACCATCAATTTTAACACGGGAGGGATTCTGCTGATTTCAGCTTTTATACCTAGACGCAACAATTTTTTCGAGTTCTTTACACGGAAAACATTTGTTGCAAGTATTTATCTAGCCTAGAAGCCAAGACCTTGCCAAGACAGTGGCGTTCAACGATTGAGCTAGGCGACAAGGACAAGAATAAAATGAGAATTAAGCTTACCTAATTGTTTATCGCTTGAAGAAGAAACGTCACTCATGTTTAATACTATTAATTATACAAAACTAAGGTTGATCTTAAATATAACAAAACAAATAACAAATTGCACTACTAATTGTTTTTTATTTATAATTTTCTTAGTGAATGAGAATAATGAGATTCTCAAAGTGTTGCTTTGCTTTATTGCACAGAATGGCTTTATTGAGTCTTTTTGTATCTGTAATCTGAAGTGAATTAAACTTTCTTTGTTTAAAACTTGGAAGAAGTCTACAAAATCTGAATTATGAGGCGGTCGTTAATAATTATTCTAATTAATTAGTTTTAAATTTTGAATTCTTTTTTAAATGTTAAATTCGAACCTCTGACTACAGAACCGACAAAACCCGCGGAATGACAAAAATTATTGATCCAGACAGCGGCAAACTAATGGATTTTTTTTGAATATTTGTAAATTGCAATATGTCGCGCTATTTTTATTTTGTTTTATTGTAAAAACGAAAAGTCATACAACTAATTTTTCCACAGAATATAGAATTTCTCTTCTGTGTAATTTTTCCTCTAAAATGCTTTTCGTTTCTGCAAGATTCATACAAATTAAATTACCATATTAATTAAATTATTTCTATAATTAGAAATGTTTAAGAGGCTTAAAACAATAATGTTTTCTATATATCTAAATTATGAATTAAATTACACATGAATAAATCAATATAAATAAATGGATAGGATAACATAAAACGCTTATATATGATATTTTCGGTCATAATTTAATATACTTTATTGGTATTACACGGTAAATAATAAAATGATGAATTAATTTAATTAAAATTAATTAGTAAAATTTTTGATATGAAAATATTATTCTCATTGGGCCCCAAATGACGAGATTTCTCAAAATAAACAATTGCCTGCATCATCATCAGTTGCCTGCGCATGTATAGCACCGGAATTGGGTGCGGCATCCACTTCAACTTGTCTATAAACAAATATACATACAACTTTGCCTATAAAATACATGTATATCCCTGTGACTCATATTCAGAAATACTTATTTCAATCGGTGTTTCTGTTAATTATAAATTAATTTATTAATAGTTTGAACTCCCAGCAATTAACTGCCAAATATAATAGCTTGTTTTTTATAACAGGTAATGGAACAAAAATAGTATTATGAGCTCCATTTAATAATTTAATTAAAAGTAGATAATTTTTAAATGTATATTTAATTTTTATTTAATTACAGTACCGAAAAATGGAGCAAGAAGAAGACCAGGAAACCTTCCAAGAGGAAGAGGAACAGCAGACCCCCATGGAATCAGGAGAACAAGATATCGCTGATTCTGCTGGTCATTCCATGGACGATAGACCGCAACAGTCGCAGCTAAGTCCTACACATTCTATGCAAGTTTCACAACAACAGAAAGAAGTCAAAATCCTTGAGACAGCAGAAGACATTTGTGAACGTCGTGATGCTGTTCTTGGACGTTATACTGCTTTCAAATCAGAAGTTAAGTTAAAGAGAGAGAAATTAGAAGATTCAAGGCGTTTCCAATATTTCAAAAGAGATGCTGATGAACTTGAAAGTTGGATTTACGAGAAACTTCAAGCTGCAAGTGGTGAAGAGACTTTCAAGGATGTTAGCAATTTACAAGCTAAAATTCAAAAGCACCAGGTAATTTATTGCTTTTATTTGTTTGTATATATCGGTGTCGGTGGGTGGTGCGGATAAAGATATATCTGGCACAGACTGAGGTTGGTTATACTGTACTGAAGTGTGACCTTGACCTTGAATTGCAATTACTCCCTCACTCACACTCCTATCTGCTGTGGGTGTGGTGTGACGGATATATACCTATAGGTGTACTAAGCTGAGTGACAGTAGGGTTGGCTATAGGCATAGAAAATATCATAATAAAATATTAATTCTCTATTTACTATTATTTAGGCGTTCGAAGCCGAGGTTTCAGCACACTCCAATGCAATTGTGTCACTGGATAACACTGGACAGGAAATGATCCAACAGGCCCATTATGCCTCAGAAACCATCCGAAAGCGTTTAGAAGAACTTCATAAACTTTGGGAACTCCTTCTTTCTCGTCTTGCAGAAAAAGGACTAAAGTTGCAACAGGCCCTTGTTCTCGTACAATTTCTTCGTTCATGTGACGAAGTTTTGCTCTGGATTTCTGATAAGGAAACATTTGTTACAGCTGATGAATTTGGAACAGATCTCGAACATGTTGAAGTACTACAAAGAAAATTTGATGAATTCCAAAAAGATATGGCCAGCGAAGAATATAGAGTTATTGATGTCAATACTCAAGGCGAAAGATTAATTCAAGAAGGTCATCCAGATTCAGAGACTATAAATAGAAAACGAGAAGAACTCAACGAGGCTTGGGCTCGTTTGAAACAACTTTCTGTTATGCGCCAAGAAAAATTATTCGGCGCTCATGAAATTCAAAGATTCAATCGTGATGCTGATGAAGCCATTAGTTGGATTAATGAAAAGGATGTCATTTTGAGCTCTGATGAATACGGAAGAGATTTAGCAAGTATTCAAGCCCTTCAACGAAAACATGAAGGTGTCGAAAGAGATTTAGCTGCCCTTCAGGACAAAGTTGGAACACTTGGTGTTGAAGCTGAACGTCTATGTGGCATTCAGTAAGTATTATAGTTTTAGTATTATTAAATTATTAAGTATTATAGTTTTTCATATTATTAGACGTAATCGATAATTCAAATTATTAATTTAAATAGCCCAACTCATTGTGATCAAATCCAATCCAAAAATGCAGAAATCAACGCAAATTGGCTCTCGTTGGTAAAACGAGCAGAAGAACGAAAAGCCAAATTGGATGACAGTTACTCTCTTCACAGATTCCTTTCAGAGTATCGTGATCTTCTAAACTGGATAAATGACATGCGATCTCTAATATCTGCTGATGAATTGGCAAAAGATGTAGCTGGTGCAGAATCACTACTTGAACGCCATCAAGAACATAAAGGAGAAATTGATGCCAGAGAAGATAGCTTTAGATTATTGAGTGAATCTGGATCATTGCTTGTTGAAAAAGGTCATTTTGCTGGCAGTGAAGTTGCTGAAAAATTAGGAAATCTTAGTGAAGAAAAGATTGGACTTTTGAGTTTATGGGAAGAAAGAAGAATTCTCTATGAACAATGCATGGACTTGCAATTGTTTTATCGAGATACAGAACAAGCTGATACTTGGATGGCAAAACAGGAAGCATTCTTGGAAAATCAAGATTTGGGTGATTCATTAGATTCTGTCGAAGCCCTGATAAAGAAACATGAAGATTTTGAAAAATCACTTGCTGCCCAAGAAGAAAAAATCAAGGCTCTTGATGAATTTGCATCAAAATTGATTGAAGGTCAACACTATGCTGCTGAAGATGTTAGTGAACGAAGACAGATGCTCCTTGAGAGACGTAACGCCTTATTGGAGAAATCTAGCATGAGACGAGCCACACTTGAAGGAGCTTTTAAACTTATGCAGTTTGAAAGAGATTGCGATGAAACTTGTGGATGGATTCGTGGCAAACTTAAGCTTGCTAATGATGATTCATATTTGGTAATTTTCAATTAAAAATAATCATGCTCTAGGGTGTAATTTTTAATAATAAATAATACGTAATAATAATTCAATGTATTTTGTAGGACCCTACAAACCTTAACGGGAAAGTGCAAAAGCATACAAATTTCATCAAGGAACTCATCTCCAACAAGTCCCGTATTGATGATCTTATCACAAGTGGTCGCAATCTAGACACAGATTCCACCGCAAGAATTGATACCAGATTGGATGAAATTACAGCTCTTTGGACTGCATTGGAACAATCAGCTTCAAAGAAAGAATCAAGATTGGCTGAAGCATCTCAACAACAACAATTCAATAGAACTGTTGAAGATATTGAACTTTGGCTTAGTGAAATTGAAGGAAGTCTTGCAAGTGAAGATTATGGAAAAGATTTAACTTCAGTCCAAAACCTTCAAAAGAAGCATTCACTTTTGGAATCAGATGTTGCAAGTCATCAAGAGAGAATTGATCTTGTTAATAGCAGTGTTGCTGAATTTGTAGAAAGAGAGCATTTTGATTTGGACAATATTAAACGTAAAGGAGAAAATGTCAGTGGACGATTTGAAAATTTGAAACCATTGATTGATGGAAGAAAAAAGAAACTTGGAGATAGCTTACGAGTCATGCAACTATTCAGAGATATTGAAGATGAAGAAAGTTGGATAAGAGAAAAGGAACCAATTGTTGCCAGTAATAATCGTGGTAGGGATTTAATTGGGGTTCAAAATTTAATCAAGAAACATCAAGCTGTTGTTGCTGAAATTGGAAACCGAGAAGGAAAAGTTAACGGTGTCTGTGAAGTAGGAGTTGGACTACGAGAGAATTCATTCCTCGGAGAAGAAGTTGCAAAACGAGTTGATCGTCTCAGTTCTAATTGGCAGAGTTTGAAGGAAAAGGCTGAAAAACGAGCTGGAGATCTCGATGATGCATTGTTGGCAAGTACAAATTACATTAATTATAATAATACAAATGCAAAATAAGAAAATAATAATAATTTAATTTGTAGGCCCATCAATATTTTGCTGATGCAAATGAAGCAGAAAGTTGGATGAAAGAGAAAGAACCATTGGTCCTTTCCCAAGACTTGGGTAAAGATGAAGATTCCTCAGAAGCCCAATTGAAAAAGAACGAAGCCTTAATGTCAGATTTGGAAGGATTCAAATCCACAATTGAAACTTTGAGAGAACAAGCAGACACTTGTAAACAAGCACCCACGGTCAGTGAAAATTTTGGACTCATGAAGGAAGTCGTAATGGCTTTGTATGACTACACTGAAAAAAGTCCCAGAGAAGTTTCTATGAAGAAGGGTGAGGTATTGACTCTCCTCAATTCAAATAATAAGGTCAGTCATCCTAATTAATCAATTTTGTTTTGCAAAACTGGGTTTTAGTGTTTCAATTTTCAATGTTAACAGGATTGGTGGAAAGTGGAAGTAAACGATCGACAAGGTTTTGTTCCAGCTGCATATGTAAAGAGAATTGATGCTGGATTATCTGCATCGCAACAAAATCTCGCTGATAAATCTAGCATTACCACTAGACAGAAGCAGATTGAAAGTCAATACAACCAATTGATCAGTTTGGGCCGAGAAAGACAAGAAAAACTTAATGATGCATGCAAAGCCTATGTTTTGGTACGAGAAGCTGCAGAATTAGCACAATGGATTAAAGATAAAGAGCAATATGCTCAAGTTCAAGTTGCTGAAGTTCAATCGGATGCAGATCTTGAACAAGTTGAAGTTATGCAAAAGAAATTTGATGATTTCCAATCGGATCTCAAAGCAAATGAAATTAGACTTTCTGAAATGAATGTAATTGCTATGCAATTAATGTCTTTGGGACAAACTGAAGCTGCAGTCAAAATTCAAACACAATTAGAAGATTTGAACACAAAATGGGAGACTTTGCAACAAGTGACTCAAGAGAAGGCTGAGAAACTTGGGTCTGCACACCAAGTTCAACGATTTCATAGAGATGTTGACGAAACGAAAGATTGGATGAGTGAAAAAGACGAAGCCCTTTCAAAGGATGATTTGGGTAAAGATTTACGAACCGTACAAGCACTTCAACGAAAACATGAAGGATTGGAACGTGATTTGGCTGCATTGGGAGATCGTATTAGACAGTTAGATGAGATGGCTTCAAAATTGATTAAAACTAATCCAGAGTTGGCTGATCCAATTTATTCTCGCCAAAAGGAGATTAATTCAGAATGGACACAGTTACAAGGAAAAGCCAACGCCAGAAAAGAGAAGCTCTTGGATTCATATGATCTACAACGATTTTTGAGTGATTATAGAGATCTAATGACATGGATCAACACAATGCTCTCATTGGTCTCGTCTGATGAACTTGCAACAGATGTAACGACAGCAGAAGCTCTACTTGAACGCCATCAAGAACATCGTACAGAGATGGATGCTCGAAGTGGAACATTCCAAGGATTTGAAATGTTTGGAAAACAGTTGTTAGATTCTCGTCATTATGCTAGCGTTGAAATTGGCGAAAAATTAGAATCCATGACCGAAGCTAGACAAGAATTGGAAAAACAATGGATTGCACGAAGAATGCAATTGGATCAATGTTTGGAACTTCAATTGTTTTTGAGAGATTGTGAAATGGCAGAAAACTGGATGGCAGCAAGAGAACTGTTCATCTCAGACACAACTGCTACGACTGATGCCAAGTCTGGAGATTCAGTTGAAGCACTTATTAAAAAGCATGAAGATTTCGACAAGGCTCTTACTTCCCAAGAAGAGAAAATGTCATCT
Organism: Desoria trispinata; assembly: GCA_034695165.1. Taxonomy (NCBI): domain Eukaryota; kingdom Metazoa; phylum Arthropoda; class Collembola; order Entomobryomorpha; family Isotomidae; genus Desoria; species Desoria trispinata. Next base: position 41,117 of record JAQFZB010000039.1, read on the forward strand.
CTTCAATTATTTGCAGATCAACTTGTTTCACAGAATCACTATGCTACACCAGAAATCAATGCCAAACGAGATCAAGTTTTAACCAGATGGGAGAAACTAAAAGAAGCTCTTATTGAACAACGATCTAGGCTTGGAGAGAGTCAAACCCTACAACAATTCAGTCGTGATGCAGATGAAATTGAAAATTGGATCGGAGAGAAATTGCAATTTGCAACTGAAGAAAGTTATAAAGATCCTGCAAATATTCAATCTAAACATCAAAAACATCAAGCTTTTGAAGCTGAATTGGCCGCAAATGCTGACAGAATTCAAGCAGTACTCGCAATGGGACATAACCTTATTGAAAAGCGACAATGTGCTGGATCGGAAGAAGCTGTTGAAGCTAGATTAGAATCCATCGCTCGTCAATGGGAAACTTTGACTATTAAAACAAGCGAAAAGAGCTATAAACTAAAGGAAGCCAATAAACAGCGAAGTTATGTTGCTGCTGTCAAGGATTTGGAATTTTGGCTTGGTGAAATTGAGTCACTATTGAGTGGCGAAGATTCTGGCAAGGATCTTGCATCTGTTCAGAATCTAATGAAGAAACAACAACTAATTGAAGCAGATATCAATTCTCATGAAGAACGTGTGGATGACTTGAACAAACAAGCAGATTCTTTGATTGAATCTGGACAATTTGATGATGGAAGTATTGATGAAAAACGACGAGGAATTAATGAAAGATTTGGTCGTGTTAAGGATCAAGCTGGAAAGAGGGCTGGGAAATTGAATGAAGCTTTGACTCTTCATCAATTTTTCAGAGATATTGCTGATCAAGAAAGTTGGATCAAAGAAAAGAAATTGCTCGTTGGAAGTGGAGACTTTGGACGAGATTTGACAGGTAAATAAGAAAATAACATTGCAGGAAAATATAAAAATACATTAACATTAAATTATAATGATTTTACAGGAGTTCAAAACCTTCGAAAGAAACACAAGCGATTGGAAGCAGAACTCCAGTCACATGAGCCAGGTATTTATAAACAAGATTTAAAATGTCAAAATTATGTACCTATTTCATTATATTAATTTGTTTAATTTGTTTCCTTTCAGCAATTCTTTCTGTTATCGAGGCAGGTGGAAATCTTATGGAAGAAGGCAATGACATGGAAGCTAGATTGAAAGCATTGAATCTTGCATGGGAAGAATTAAAAGAACTTTCAAGCAATCGTGGAGAGAAATTGGAACAGAGTTTGGTTTTCCAACAATTCTTGGCTAAAGTTGACGAGGAAGAGGCTTGGATTAGTGAAAAACAACAATTGTTGGTTGTTGAAGACCTCGGAGACTCCATGGCCGGTGTTCAGGTACAATTAATTAATACTATAATTCTCTTCATTATTGTCGCATATGTGAGTATACAGTGAAAATTGTTGTATTGTGTATTTATTTATAGGGTCTTTTGAAGAAACACGAAGCCTTCGAGACGGACTTGTTAACACACAGGGATAATATCCAAGATATTGAGCAATTAGGATCGGATTTGATCACAAATGGAAATCATCACTCTGATCAGATCCGCTCTCGCTTGGATACTTTGCACACAAAAACCCAAACGTTAGAATCCCTTGCAGAGAAACGCAAGCGTGGTCTCATTGAGAACTCTGCATATCTTCAGTTCATGTGGAAAGCAGATGTTGTGGAAAGCTGGATCAGCGACAAAGAATCATTCGTGAAAAGTGAGGAGTTTGGTCGGGATTTGAGTACTGTCCAAACACTGTTGACCAAGCAGGATACTTTTGATGCTGGCTTAGGTGCTTTTGAAAATGAAGGTTTGTTTATTATTGATACATAGTACTATATTTATATATTATTATATGGTTTATAATAAAATTGTATTATCATTTGCAGGCATAATGAACATTCGAAACCTGCGAGATCAACTAGAGTCAAACACGTCAAAATCCGAGCAGATCAACAAACGGTATAATGATGTAAAAACCCGATGGGAAAATTTGTTGCAAGCAAGTGAAGCTAGAAGATCAAGACTTCATCTTATGCAAGAACAATTCCGACAAATTGAAGAACTTTATTTGACATTTGCAAAGAAAGCAAGTGCTTTCAATTCATGGTTTGAAAATGCTGAAGAGGATTTGACTGATCCTGTCAGGTGTAATTCCATTGAGGAAATCAGGTTGGTTTTTTAAGAGATTAAAATCAGTAGTACCATAATATTAATTGCTAAAGACTTACTTACTTAATTAATACACTTATTTTGTAGAGCACTTCGTGAAGCCCATGCACAATTCCAGGCTTCTTTGTCTTCAGCCCAAGCAGATTTCCAATCTCTTGGTGATCTTGACAAGCAGATAAAATCCTTCAATGTTGGCCCAAATCCATACACATGGTTTACTATGGAAGCTCTCGAGGACACTTGGAAGAATTTGCAAAAGATCATCAAAGAGCGAGACGTTGACTTGGCGAAGGAATTCTCTAGACAAGAGGAGAATGATAAATTACGAAAAGAGTTTGCAAAGATTGCCAATGCCTTCCATGCGTGGTTGACAGAGACGAGGTGAGTAATTTTTAATGTTTATTAAATTAATTTAAGCAATAATTTATCATTTAAAGGTTCCGTTTACTTGGGTGGAATGGGTATTTTATTTTGTGATTATTAGATGTGGTTTTTATAGTTTAGTTTTTGTGTGGGAGTGAGAGTGAAATTTTTCTTTTGTATAAAACAAATGTAAATAATTTTGTCAATTTATTTGCAGATCTTCCATGATGGAAGGTTCAGGAACTCTGGAGCAACAATTGGAAGCAACAAAACGCAAAGCAGTAGAAGTTCGCGCCCGACGTTCCGATTTGAAAAAGATTGAAGACCTTGGAGCAACTCTCGAAGAGCATTTAATTTTGGATAACCGTTACACTGAACACTCTACTGTGGGTCTTGCACAGGCTTGGGATCAGTTGGATCAGTTAGGAATGCGTATGCAACATAACCTTGAACAACAAATTCAGGCCAGAAACCAGAGTGGTGTCAGTGAGGATGCTTTGAAAGAGTTCTCTATGATGTTCAAGTAAGTCTTATATAAGTTATATTATAATTGGATAGTTAAAATAATTCATTCACTATTTACTATAAATTTAGGCATTTCGACAAGGACAAGTCTGGTCGTCTCAACCACCAAGAGTTCAAGTCCTGCTTGAGAGCCCTCGGGTACGACTTACCAATGGTGGAAGAAGGCATGCCTGATCCAGAGTTTGAAGCCATTCTAGAGTCAGTTGATCCGAATCGCGACGGTCACGTTTCCTTACAGGAGTACATGGCGTTCATGATATCCAAAGAAACTGAAAACGTACAGAGTTCTGAGGAGATTGAAAACGCTTTCAGAGCCATCACTTCCGGAGCAGAGAGGCCTTATGTCACCAAAGAAGAACTCTATGCTGTAAGATTCATCTATTTCATGCCAATTTGTTTTCATCAATACGTATCAATACATGTATCAATAATACAATCATTTTTTAATTTTAATTTACAGAACCTTACGAAGGAGATGGCGGATTATTGCGTGAGTCGGATGCAGCCCTATGTCGACTCTAAAACAGGACATCCGCCTGTGCCTGGGGCTCTGGACTATGTCGATTTTACCCGGCAGCTATTTCAGAATTAATTTACCAATTTTTGATTGTATTGTAGTTTATAGTTGACGATTTAATAAAATTTGCTTGCTTATTGTGACGATTTAATGAATGAATGTGAGGTTTTTATTGCGTTTACGTTCAATAGGATAACTCATCATTATGCTATCTCATATCTTCAGTTTGACAAGTAATTTTAATTTTTGCATAGAACGAAACGAAATACCCTTGCTTTATTTATAACAAGTGATCAGTCCTTCATTGCATTAATTTATTAAATCGGGAACTTTTATTTAATTAAATCATTTAATCCAAACAAGAAAGATTTATAGTTAGGACTTGGGCCGGGGTTTCTTTTCTTGAATCCAAATTGGAAAATAATATCAAAATTCATGAAACTATTTGAAACGTAGTATTTTTGTATTTTATTTGTTCATCATCAGGCCTGCCTGTCATAGTATAACATTAACATTTGGATTATATGCATTGGCCTAATTAAATAACCCAATTTCTATTTATAAACTAATAAAATGTAATAGGTGTTGCGTTGTTATCAATCAATGAATTTGATAAGCCATTTGGCCCACCATTTGGCCTTTTGAACAGAGTGAGAAAGAGACTAAATGAGGCGCATAGGAGAAGGGAGTAGGGGAATGAAAGCGGGGGATTTTGTAATTTGTATTTCCGTTGAATTGGTGCGATTAGATTATTCAATTGAAATTGAGGTGGATCTTCTGTCAACACACAATCTACTACTGGCTTTTAAAATTTAAAGTTCCTTTTCTCTACATTTAAATTTAATCATTATTATCATTTTAATCCACTGACATCAACATGGGAAAACTACTTTCAAAGATATTTGGAAATAGAGAGATGCGGATTCTCATGTTGGGTCTAGATGCTGCTGGCAAAACAAGTAAGTACTTTTAAAATCATAATTATACGTATACTTAATTAGTTATTAGTTGGGAATTTAAATTGAACTTGTTTTGATTTTATTTTGATTCATTAATTAAGATTTGATTTGTTTTATTTCAGCTATATTGTACAAGCTCAAACTCGGCCAATCTGTGACGACTATTCCAACAGTTGGTTTTAATGTTGAAACAGTTACGTATAAAAAAGTCAAGTTTAATGTCTGGGTAAGTGTTTTGTATATATTTTGATCGTAATTAAATTCCATTATGAGTGTAATATTTTATTTTCATTAACCACGACACGATTTGTTCCTATCTAAATGTTGGTGCAACAATGATTTTTATGGAATTTTATTTAGGATGTTGGAGGACAAGACAAAATCCGTCCATTATGGCGACATTATTATACTGGGACACATGGTTTGATTTTTGTAGTAGATTGTGCAGATAGAGACCGTATTGACGAAGCAAGAATGGAACTTCACAGAATTATTAATGATCGTGAAATGCGTGATGCCATAATTCTTATATTCGCCAACAAGCAAGACCTTCCAGATGGTAAAATTTCCAAATAAATTACTATTTACTAGAAGATGTTTGTTATTTCGACGCCCTTATATTTCGTTCTGAATTTTTAGCCATGAAACCCCATGAGATTCAAGAAAAATTGGGCTTAACACGAATTAGTGATAGGTAAATTAATTATCTCTAAATATTTAAACAAGGCTGATATTGATAGATCTTTAGGTATTCAATTAATTTTGATTTATAATAAATAGGAGTTGGTACGTGCAGCCGGCTTGCGCGACATCGGGTGATGGTCTTTACGAGGGTCTAACGTGGTTAACAATGAATCATAAATCGTCAGTTGGAAATAAATCCTTGTGAAATTAAACTATACTAATCCAACGCTCGCCGCTATTACTTCAAAAAAGAAACTTCAAACCAAAACCACTAACAATACATGGAACGAATTTAGATTCACATTTTAATTTCCAAATATATAACTCATTCTCCAGCTAAGCTACCAAACATTTAAATTCTAGAGACTCGCTCTTCAGATCTTGATATGGGTAAATAATATATACTATACCACCTTTAACATTATCAAAACAGAATTTAAATCTGAAAATTCAAATACGTGGCCAATTTAATGTTCCCTATACTCCTTACTACTTTTTTGACTTTAAACTAAACTCACAAAACTTCGAACTATTGAGGATGAATATTTTCGTAACTTTTCAAACGTTCAACAAGTGTATAATAAACTAAATTTTAGATCTTAAATGTGTCTGCACAAGAAGCAAATAATTTTAAATTGTTACATTTTTCAAGAGGAATGTAACATTGAATTTAAACATATATAGTTGTTGTTCCAGAATTAAACGTATCTCTCACAGCCACAGCCATATAAGCCTGACGAAAATTTTAAAAAAGTATAAATAATTTTGGTGAATGTCGTATGTGAATATTTTTGAAACTTGGCAAGTGACAAAAATAAAAATGGATTTAGTTTAAAGTTCGTAAAGGGCTTTCTATATACGATAAAATGGTGCCCCTTTTTATATGCATAATAATAATGTAATAGCGATAAAAATAGCTTTTGTTAATATTATATTATAAGGTTTACATTAGTTTAAATTACAAATTACGTAACAACGATGCAAAACGGTTTTTGACGGCGATGTTTGTTTTAGTTTTTTGAGCTGTGAATATTTGTAACAGCGCTTTTTTTCTACTAATTAATTGAATAGTTAATAAATACATGACGCCGCCGTTTAATTAAATTTAGTCTATGTTTAACATCGCATTTTTTAAATAGTAGAACAGCGCTGGTTTATTTTATTTATTTATTTGTATGTATGCGAAACGTTTCAAAACCAGAAATTGTTTTGAAATCGAATTTCCAGTTGTTTCTAAATATTTGTATATATATACCTAGTTTAATTAAATTAAATATTGCCATTAAAATTGAAAATAATAAAATCAATGAACACACACGATATTTTCCAACATAATATTACAATATAAGTAGATTTTATTTATATTTTATTTCATAGATTCATAGTACTAGTATAGTGGTTTTATCACAATATTATATTTTTGATTCTAAAATTAGCAATATTCTTTATTATCCCTTTGGTTTTGGTCATGATGTTAATTGATTTACCAATCAATTAACAGTAGGTTGTGGTTCTAATTAAGAAGTTTTAAAGGCTTAATGAAATGAGTCCAGTGTCAGGGCCCTCTGCCTTGATAAGGGCTTGTAATTCTTTAAATCGGGGATGACAAGAACCCCCTGTCAAACCCAATATTGCTGATTCCGTTGTCGTCAACCAACAATTTGCTTGTCGCATATGCTGAAATGCATATTTTCTGAAAATAATTACAATTATTTTTATCATAAAATCCAAAGTGACAATATAAGTTAAAGTTAAGTGCATGATTTTTGTTTTTATACCTTTCTGCATGTCCTCTTGAGCTGCAGGCATCCACAACTACAAAAACTTCGTAATTCAACGCCCGTAAATCCAAAGCAGTCTAAATCAAGTCAATAAAATAGGAATAATTAATATTAATTAATGAAATCAATCCCTATAGTATGATTGGATTTTTAATTCATGATTACAAATTGCAACTTACCTGAAGAATACAAACGTGACATTCAATACCACAAAGGATAATGGAATTAATCTCTGGCTTTGATTTAAGTTGTTCCAGGACAGGAGTCAAGCACATGGAGAAGATTGTCTTATCAATTGGTTTTATATTCAATGCCTCAATTCCCAATTCAGGGACCGTCGGACCCAGACCTTATTTTAAAAATTAAATTAGAATTTAGTCTAATTGAACCCAGTTTAAATATTTATAGAGGAATACCTTTAGGGTACTGCTCTGTTACGACGACAGGCATATCAAGGATAGTTGCTGCTTGCAAAAGACGATTGGAATTATGAATTATCTCATTGAAATATTTTATTGTCGGCTTGAATTTAACTTGCATATCACATAAGAATAGGGCACTATTTTTGGGAATCAATTTACCCAATTTTGCCAAATGTGCCGTCATTTTTATTAATTATAATATTTATAATTAAGTATCTCGGAAAATTATATGAATTTCAAGAATCTTGAATCCTTCAATTGGTGAGAATGAAAAAGTTGTTATAATAGAAGAATGACATTGAGACTTTACAGGAAAAAAACCGTACACGTGGTTAGAGTAGCTCGAAAAATACTTCACTCTCACATTATTCTGTGGCACAAGATTAAAACAAAAAATGAGTATGAGTAATTTCGGTGGTATTATCAATTAATTAATTAGGGTATAGTGTGTGTTGCAATTAATTAAATTAATTAATTACAAATTGATCCTCAAATTGACAATTAGGTTGGAACTTGGATTGGAGCAAACGGGCGCACGAAGTTTTCTAAAAATAAGGCTCAAGAAAGTACGTTATCTATAATTCCGTAATGGTTTATCTTAACTTTATTATGAATTTGCTCAAAATATGATATTCTTATTGTTATTATCAATAACTTTTTATTACCATCACAGACGGAGACGAAAACCGCAAGACCATAAAAGGATTCCATAATTAATTCGTCGTTAATCACACTTTTCTGAAAATGAATAAATCTACGCTGTTATTCCCTGACAGCGATAGCGACGATGATGATAAACGACTTGTAATTAAGCAGGAACAATCATCATCATCGCCCAAGAAGAAGAATTTCAACAATGGAAATATCTCTGGTCAGACGAAACCTAGCACATCTTTCCAAATAAATAATAATTATGCTGAACGATACGATAATTGGCGCAACAAGGAGGAATTGATGAAAAGTAAGTTTCATTTATAATAAAATAAAATTAATAATTGAATTTTAATAACTAATGTGTTTATTACAGTGAAAGCCCGGCATGGTACAACGAATCCTGACGACCTAGAAAATGATTCCGAATCGGAATCTTCTTCCGACGATCTTGATGATTGGACAGAAGAAAAGGAAAAAGAATTCTTCAAAACATTGTCCAATCTTAAGAAGAAGGATCCAAAGATTTACGATCATAATGTTCACTTTTTTCAACAAGATAAGGATACGTCCCTTGCTGACGGTGCAAAGAAAGATAAACCAAAAAGCAAGGATAATAAGCCTTTCCTATTGAAAGACCATGAAAGAACAATGATCCTGGAAAAAGGAGGATTATTATCCGATGATGAGGACGAGGAGAAGCCAAGGGAGACGTTGCCTTACTATCAGGAATTGGATAGTATCAAGAAAGGATTTACGGAAGCCCTTAAAAACATCAAAGAAGAGGATATTGAAGATGAGAATGAAGGATTTCTAATAAAAGGAAAACCTAAAGACCCTCAGGAGGCAGACAAAGAAGAAGACGACTACAAGAAATGGCTGAAAGGAGAAATTGAAAAGTACATAATCATATTTAATTATCAATCATCATGTAGATAACACGTTTTTTATTTAAATTTATTTATTTAAATAAAATGAATCATCTGTTTTAGATTGGAAGGTGGTAAATTATCAAAGGATGAACAAAAGGAATTGGGATTTCTAAGGAATTACTGGAACGATGAAAAACTTGACGATGGAGAAAAATTTCTTCGAGATTACATCCTCGACAAAGGTCACATTGATACTTTGGAAATTAAAATCAAACAGGAAAAAGTTGATGACGATCCATTAATGCTGGATAAAGAGGGTCTTTCGGATGACGAGCAATTTGAAACGCACAGAGAGACATTTGAACACAAGTACAACTTTAGATTTGAGGAACCAGATCCTGAATTTGTAAGTCTTTGTTTTTATTTTTAAACGCGCATGATATAGATATATTATGTATATATAACTGAGTGGGGTCTGACTCAACCAGCAGCTGTGGGGTGGGGACATATTATATACATGTATACAGCTGAGTGGGGTTGCTTGAGGCCATTCAACCAGCAGCTGTGTGTGTGTGTGGGGTATATATACATACATACACATAGTTTAAAAGTTTATTTGTTTTTCTAGATTAAACGCTTTCCGAGAACAGTTGAAGACTCCCTTCGAAGAGAAGATGAACGTCGAAAATTGCAACGTGAATCTGCAAAACAGCGTAAACAAGATGCAAAGGATCGTAAACAAGAAGAAGTGCAACGACTTAAAGCTCTTAAACGAAAAGAAATTATTCAAAAATTGAAAACGTTAGAATCAGTTGCTGGATTTGATCAAACACAAGAAGTTGACTTGGAAGCTTTAGATTTAGATGGTGATTTTGACCCTTCAGAATATGACAAAAAAATGCATAAAGTTTTTGGTGAAAATTATTACGGAAAAGATGAAGATACTGAAAAACCACAGTTTGAATATGATCCCAATATTGATGATGAAGGTATTTATTTAAAATTATGTCCATTCAATTAAAAACATGGATGTCAATTTTGGATTATTTTTTACAGTAAATTGGGAAGAATGGGCTCCGAATACTGAAGAAGAAGATATTGAGAATGCATCATCGTCAAAGAAAAAGTCAAAAACAAAACAATCAGCTAATGTACTGGTAGCATTATTTTAATTAGAGTAGTTAACTTATTTTATACATTTATATGGTTTCATTAGGGTAAGGAAGATGACGATGAGGCAAAACCAAGTACTTCCAAGAAAATGAGTTTAGAAGATGAAATGATAAATGCAAGCAGTAGTAGTAGTAAAAAGTCCAAAAAATCCACATCAAAATTCCTTGAAGTTTTAGAACGACCTAAACCTAAATTTAATCCCGAATTGCATAAATCATTTGAGGAGTATTTCAGTGAGTATTACGCTCTTGATTTTGAAGATCTGGTTGGAGATTTACCTACACGCTTCAGATACCGTAAAGTTCAACCCAATGACTTTGGTCTTACCACTAAGGAGGTACGTATCAATATTTCAAAAACCCATAAATATCTAAACTAAATAGACCTAAACTATTAATTACTTTATAGATCTTGGAGGCTGATGACAAAGAATTAAATCAATGGGCATCTCTGAAAAAGACGTATCAATATCGTGCTGATGACGAGGAAAAATACGAAGCCCAAGCCTACCAGAAAAAAGGCCAGAATGAAAATCTCAAAAAGAAACTTTTGCATTCGCTCTATAAGCCAAATAAAACGTAAATCAATCAGTAGTTTAATCAGAGTAAACAGAGTCAGAGGTTTGATGTTGTAATATTTAATTTGTCTTTAACAGCGATAAGGATTCCGATGATGATGATGATGATGAGGAAAAAGAGCCAGCGGAAGATAGCACCATTGTGAATGATGAAGTTAATGAAAATGGAAATGAAAAGAAATCAAAACGAAAGCGTAAGAAGAAGAAGAAAAATAGAGGAAGAACAACAAACAATGCCAACGACGAGGTTGACGAAAATCCTGAAGTCAATGAAAACCCAAACGATACGACTGCTGTAGATATTCCAGCAGTGGCAGTGGAAAAAAAGAAGACAAAAAAGAAAAATAAATCTAATGTACCACCTCAAGAGGATACCTTGTCTGAAAGTCAACAAACAATTCAAAACCAAGAGGAGAAATCAAAAAATTCTACTGACAAGAGAAAGAGAAAAAGACCACATAAAAACGATGAAGTCGGGGACGTTGAAGATGACAGACTTGCGGCCTATGGACTTAATCCAAAGAAATTTAAAAAGTGGAAAAAGTATGGTGGAGCCAGCAAATAAATATTATCTGCAATTTATATACATGAGAATAAATTAAATCCTTGTTTTTTGTTTTAATATAATTGGGTAGCAGTTTATTTGAACATTTGAATCTCATTCATAAAAAAACAAACGTATGTACGTACTCACTTATGATTATTATTCACACTTGGGTCATTTATGCTGGCATATCACAATTGTAGTAAACTGACACTTTCATTCTCAGAAATAAAAGATTAATAATACCAACCATTAATACATTCCTTACAAGACAGCCCAAAGACATATTCCCCAAATGTTTATTAATTTAGTATTGAATTCATTATTATAATAGGCGTAAAGTTGAATCGATCATTTCAATTAATCTATTACTGGTAACATTTGCTTTGCACACGCATTTATTTTAAAACTTACGTTTAATCGCATTTATAACGTCAATAAACTTACCTAATTACAGTTTACATGATAGTTTCTTGAAAACCCTTAAAATCTAAATCAGTCAATTTCAAATAACCTTATAGCCTTCAAAACGTGTCATTACAGTCATTACACTCTTTCACTAATATTATTATTATGGATAGTATTAAGTAGATTTTAGAAACCTCCAGAAATTACAATTCAAATGATTGAGAATAGCTTATACGGGTAAGCGTTTAGATTTTAAAAGTATATTCTGGGATGTTAGTTTTCGGTTAAAACGGAAGAAGATCAACGAGATTCACTTTGGGTTGAGTCATAGATTCTGGGAAATAACGTACAAGATTATCAAACAATTGTGAACGTTTGATAATTTGTTCATCTTCCTTGCTTCGTTCGAGTACCAAGTCCATTCCCTCATCGTCTTCAGAAGAACTGTTGAAATCATCAGTTTTCTTTACCGAATTATCTTCAGATGAAAACAGCAATAGTGTCAATCGTTGAAACTGTAAAACAATAATTAAGAAAAACAATTAAAAAATTCAATACGTAATTAATATAAAAATGCAGGACTTTGATTTAATACCTCATTTGTTTGATTAACATCAGAGTGATCTATTATTTCAGAGAGGGATGTCTGCAAATACATAAGCGCATGAAGAGGATCTGCAATAAAATTTACACATTAATTCTCAAACATTTATGAAATCAAAAAAATATTTAACCTCTAGGAGCAAGTTCTTCAAAACGTTGTCTTCTAAGAAGAAGTTTACATTGCTTCAATAATTCTTCTATGGATGGGCGTATTAGTCTTAATCTCCAAAAATCATCTAAACGCAACTTTGGATCTTTAGGCCTTCCAGGGTTTCCTCCAAATAAATAATGCAGCTATATACGGGTATATACAAAAAAATAGTTCTTGATCCTGCTGGTTTCAAAGTAAAAGATTGAATTGATACCTTAGTATTGGAATCGTAGACTAACTGATGGGCAAATCTTGGGCAAGGCTCAATGGCTTGACTTGCCCACGTGATATCAGCACTGGAAGTACTTCCTCCACATCCAGTATCATTTCGATACACACATGACCAACTTTTACGTGTTATGTCAAACACCCAAAACGAATTTTGAACGTTTTCATCCCGCTTATCTTTGTCTTTGGATAGGCCCTGTAAATTTCAAACTATTTTAAATGCATCCAAGTACAAAAGATTAAGTATATTAGGCAATTTCAAATTACTGAAAAAATATAAATCTCATTAAGTTCTTGATCAATAGTAGCTCTCTGAGTAAATCCTGCCGATGGTGTGTTGCAACAAATCTTTTTCTGACCATCAGAAATTATTTCCACTTCATCAGTGTCCACATTATATGAGAAAAAGTCATTCAAATATTCTTTTGACCTTTGGCCGGCAAAGATGAATAATTTTCTTAATCCAGCGTGAAAAAGCATAGAGTGTCCAACACGGGAACGTACAGCTTGACGTACGGGTTTGGGTGTAGCCACATCACATCTTAAAAGTGTCCATGTGTTGGTGGCAATATGGTAAGCATAAAGTCCAGAATATAAAAGTTCAGAATTTGCAGAAGAAGGTGAATGAGCAGGATTAAGAGGATTTGCATTTGCTCCACCAGCAGCATTTCGACCTCCAGCTTCATCTAAATTGGCATCTCCGATAATTGCACCGATTGCGCCAGGCACTTCATCACCCGCAGGATGTCGATCACGGCCCCGTGGTTGAGGAACAGGCTATAATTTTACAATTTAAACATCAGTCATCATGTAATAATGTAATATATTATTAGAAATAAAAATTCAGCAGTTTTTTTTACAGCAATTGGTGGTCTCGCTTCGGGAATATTCTGTCCGTCAAATATTTGAACACCGACATCACGCATATGAGCAAGAAGATCTTCGGCACCTGCAGCCCCTTGTATTACGCCATCATTGTTTCTGTTGAAAGGGAAAATATTTCCCTCATCTCCATTTCCACCTCCACCTGCTGCTCTGTGCATTAATCCCAATGCAGCGATTCTGTGCGCGTTTACGTTCAGAGATTCGATTACACTCATAACGCTATTACAATAAATAATAAATAACAATAAGAAATTATTTTATTTTTAAATTAATGTAATTAATACATTTATAATAAGTAGTTATTATTAAATTACCTGACACCGCCAGTAAGAATACGACCACCAAATACGTATATTGTTTGTTTATCTACATCCATACACATTTGATGATCAAAAACTAGTTGTGGGCCACCCATAGCCGCAGTGTCTTCAGTAATTAACGTCCACTTATTTGCTTCAATGTCGTAGACATAAAAATCACTCTGTAAAGAATAAATAATTACAAAATTGTATTAAGTGGAGCGGATTGAAATTTAATCATAATAGATGTCTTTAAAATTACCTTCAACGTATTTCTGGGTGGTCGACATTGACTGTCAAGATATCTACCTAATGTGAAAATTTGTCTTCTAACAGGGTCTAGGCACAATTTGTGACAAGATCTGGGACTTGGTCCACCCTTTATAATCATTTTTAACTTAAGAAACCTGATACATTTCATCAAAGGAGTAATAATAATGTATGATTACGCACTTCATTTTCCGTATTCGAACTGATAAGTGTCCACTTAGCAGTTGGAATAGAATAACTCCAGAAATCAGCAAGATCTTGATTTCCATCCCACCCTCCAAATAAATAAATCATTTCACCGCCTCCATCGATGCACATTTGGTGTCCACCACGTTGTCCAGGTCGACTGTCAATTGCACAGTTATCTCCATCTGAGTTAAAATTTAAAACTTTGAAATTAAAACTAAAAAATATAATATTTAAAAATATATTATTCATAGAAGACTAACAGCTAACGTCGGGATAACCCGGACCAAGTGGAGTCCAAATTGCTTTATAATCTTGTCCAGAAATAAATTCATGAAAGAGATTCTCAGATGAGCATTTCTCAAGAAAGGATTCTGCCCCAGAATAATCTCCTTCCAGAACCAAACTGCGGTATAATTCAGTCATGAGTGGATGCTCTAATTGTATTTTCGTCTTCTTTTGCAAACTTTCAAATGCTTCCATTTGATTGTGATCCCGGAGATGTTTCAAACACACGCGAATTGCTTCTCTTTCACGATACTAAACGCATTCACATACATATTATTATTCCTGCTACAGTATAGATGAAGGAGATCAATTATAAATATTCAAATTATAATAATACCGCATTGAATCTAGAAATGCATGGCTGTACAAGTTCATAATCATCTATTCCGTTTAATTCGACAAACCAAATAGAAAAGTTGAATGATGGACCCCATGATTGTAGAGGCACTATTTTTATAAATCTACAAGGAAATGGATGACCGTCAATTTCATGTTTTACTGCAAATGTCTCCGGATTACTGTCGTTTTTCAAGCCACTAATATCCAACAAAAAGTTATTTGTAAATTTAATGAATCAATCAAATCAAACAATGAGAATAATACAATTGTATACAAATACAAATAAACTTACCTATCCAGCAATTCTATCATGTTATCATCAGTGAGACCACCAAAGACTTTGAATTTTTTGATATTGCACACATGATTCTTCTCATACTTTCCAAACGTTATCATTTGCACTATTGAAAGGCGTTGCAGTTTTAATGTTAGGAATTGTGGAGGTGTATTTGAGTCTGACGACCATCTCGAGCATTGATCCTTTGGTTTATCTTCTAGTACATTTCTGTTGAACAATATTAAATTATACTGACTAAACCGTAATTTAATTTAAAACTTACTCTGGATGATACGAAGATGAGAAACTTGAACATTTTACGACCGTGTATTCTAGTTTTCTTGACAAGTCCTTTTTAATAGCAGTCGTAGAAGCCGAATTAGAAGAGGTCCCTTTGATACTGGTTGCAGCCGCTGATTCGCTCATTTCCATCGTATCTTCCATTCGTCTGTATTTTAAAAATCACCTACTACAAAGTTAAAAAAACGATGCAATAATTAAAACTTTATCTAAGTGAAGTAAACTTTTGTAGAACTTATTTACATTATTTTGCTATTTTTTGGTTGGACTTCCACCACGATGAGGATATAAAGTTCCGACGTCTGATGGCAATGTTAGGAAATGAAATACTTAATTGAGTTTCTGAATTATTATTAGTAACAAACTTGTTAATTTTTAATTATTTTGTGACTGACTCTTTTCAATTGAAGGCAGAAAAGGAAGACCCCTCATTCAAATTTAACCGCCACATAATCTCAATGTCAAGAACTTCTTCGGGATAATACTTTTAATGCATTTTCATGATTTTAATTGTTTAATAATCAATTAAATAATAATAAAAAATTAAGATCAAAAGAATTTATGGTCAACCAATATGTCTGTTCTATTTTCACGAAACATTCTCATCATTTTGAGTGATTTTTCCACCCATTTTATGAAAATAATGCCTACCAGAACAAAGAACATGAATTAAAAGCATAAAGACAATTTTTATTATCTTAAAATTTTTAATTTAATTATGAAGACATTAAATTAAGGGAAAAGTCTCCCCGATTATCAATCCCATGCCAAGCGTCAACATCATCATCAAGCCCAATCGCCCAAAGGATGGGTTGAACCCGATTCTGCAAATAAACAAAAGGTCAGAATTTTATCCAAAAATATCCAATTAATTAAGATTTATAGTAATTAACTCACTTCAACACTAAGATCTTGAGCAAAATCAGTGCTAAATATAGGTCTTGAAAATTCAAGGGTTGTGTGTGTTGCATTTTCACTAGCTGATATCAATGTCACATTTTGTTGGGCGTCATACGCAGGAGGAATCGAAGTTCCATGATAATCCTGAAAGAGTTCAAAAAATTGAAAATTAAAACTAATAATGACTTATTTAAAGTAATTAATTACATTAGAAAATTCTCAGAGTCATGCAATCGAATCAGCATAAAACCTTTTTTAAGAAATAACTTTCAACAAATTCTCCACATGTAAACAACAATTGGAAAAAGTTAGGTCTATCCAACTTTCTTTATTATTGTTGGAAAGCGCTTTATTACTGTCCATGGCTAATTTTTTAATTAAAACTATAAAAACTATTGGTCTTTCAAAAAATCATAGAACACATATGGATATAAATGTAACAATAATGGTCGCAGAGTTGGAAAGCGCTTTTATTAGGGTCCATGTATGATTTTTTGGTAGCTAATTTTACTTTTACTCCACAATGATAATTAATTAAAGTTCTCACCCCAATGTATCCTTCTCCAGTGACATTGTTGTATCCCCCAATGATTAAATCAGCTCCAAAGTATGATCCATTAAATGAGACGGCAAAACCAACGTATCCTGTTGTTTCTGCAGTAATTTTCACCACAAGATGATTGAAATCTGTGCTAACGACTGTATTCATATTCCAACGACCATCATTTATCACGTAATCTGCAGATAGTGCTAGTCCTATGAAGGCACTTAGGAATAGACATCTCAAATACCCTGAATTTCCGAACATTATGAATGACTTTTAGGCTGGAGGCTCTGAAGTTCCAAATAATGAATAAAGTTCAAATATTATGTAGTGTTGAGCTATTTTTATACCATCCCTGCTGACTGCATTGATATCAATCAATTAACCTAGTTTTTCTTAATCATACTTAATTTAATAGGTCATCATGGACTCATAATGTACCATTTTAATTGCATTTTGTTTGATAACATTTGACATTTATAAGAGATTAAAGAAATGGAAAAACCGAACTGGGTAGCTTAAGTACTCTGGTTGACGTACTTACTAATCAGAATCGAATCGAATACAAAGTTTGTATCTAAATATAGAACAAACGTTTTAAAATTATGCAATAATCAATATTTCAATCCATAGTAGTGCAAAGTACAATGGTTCAATTGCTTGTTGATAACAATTTATAACAAGAGATTATAAAGAATGGAAAAACCAAACAGAGTATCTTCCTACTCTGATTGTCTG